>WITN01000229.1:0-113499 GCA_015025155.1 Lactarius quietus
GGGGTCGACTTGGCCATGGCGCAGATCCCAGATCGGTCGTTGTGGGCGGAGGTCCTCTGATACCGTGCTGTCACAAGCCGGTATTCTGAACTTGGTGAGCGGATTACCGCCTTAGAAAATGAACAATACGTTGTCAGCAACGAGGTTAGGAAGTGTACCCGTCGTCTAGAAGAGGCGAATGGGTTACAATGGATCATGGATCAGGAGGTTAGCATTAGCCGAGGTGCGACTATTATCCCTTGGGTTTTCGAACGTGGGCGTTCTGCCTGAAAAAGGGGTAATGTCACGGTTTGACATCGCTCGGACTACTTATCATCACTTTTACAAGGTCTCGGAGTTCGGGACACTTACTATACGGTTATGACTACGATAGTAAGCCTCAATTAGTCATGGACACTGACGCGTCACCGGTACTTGGGTTTACCGGTGTTTCAGGTATTATTAGAACGGACAATGACTCAGTACTAGTATAGTTGTACTAGGGTTTGGATTCGAAGCTGCGCTTTAAAGCCAGCGAGTAACTGTATATAAACTGTAGTGTCAAGACCAAGGCTCTTCAGCTTGGTCTTCTTGAATCATCACCCTTCTTGTCTTCTTCCAATCTTTCGATTGAAGCTTGCCCTTTGGGTACCCTAGTGTCTATAATCATTGACCTAGTGGCAGTGCAACTTAGCTAAGTTGCCAGTGTTATCACGATTCATCCATATCCGCAAACGTCACGTCGCAGAACTGTTCAAGTCGAACAAGCGTTAGGTGATAACGCTACATGCAAGACACGCGCATTAAACCCTCCCGGTCCTCTCTCCCTATCCACCCACCCTCAGCTCCGGGACTTGCGTGCACTATGATTTCGCTGGTCATTGGCGTATCATCAAACAAGTACGAATTCTATTTTAAAATTTCCATCCCTTTACTCACCACTCGCCTCTCTCTCCCTCTCCTCTTTCTTACCCACCTTTCTTGGTCCTCGCCTTGGTCCGTAACCCCATCCGTCCTGGCCCTTTGCCCCTCCTCTCGCCCTCCTCTTGCTCACCCCTTTCCGGTCCTCCCACCCTGCGGCTCCCTCTCCTCACGCTCACCCTCCTTGGTCCTGCCGCATCACCCTTCCCACTCTCATGCCCTCCTTTCCGTCTTGTCGCCTCGCCGCCCTTCGCCGCCCTCTCGCCCACCCTCATCGCCCCTCTCCTCTCACCTCGCGCGTACCCACGGGTGGCGCTCCATGTCGGGATCGCCCGTCCCATTCGTATTCGAGGCACACGTCGGGTAACGGAATGGGCCCTAAGTAGGGCGCGCAGTCCTGTGTGACCGTCGGCGTTGGGAATGCGCGCCACGCGGTCAGCATGAGTACCGTGTGGCCGTCTCTGATGTTGGACGAGTGTGTGAGGGCGTGAGGCCCACCACTGCTGGTGGGGGACGGTAGTGTGGCGACGGGTCGAGAGAGATGCGTGGCAAGGAAGGGACATGGTGCGTGCAGAGAACGCAGGGAAGAACACGGGGAGGCAGCGCTCGAGGCAGAGTATCTCGAGCACAGGCATGTGCGAGAGAAGCTCGAGGAGCTGCTCGCGTGTCGGCACGACAGACGCTGCGCGGGATGCATGGCGCGGGATGCGTGCGCGCCGATGGAAAACGCAATGAGCTGCGTGAGCGGGTGTGAGCTTGGTGCCCAGCTTCCGAGGATGGCTTCCTTGAGGTAGACGCGGCGGATGCGCGAATAGCCGCTCGTCTCGACCCCGATGACCCTTGACTTTCCCTGCCGCCTTGCTCTCGTCTCCCCCTTCCAACTCTCCCCATGCCCACTCTTCTTGGTTATCGTGTCTCGCTCTTCCCGGTCCTCAATGTCCCGCTTGTCCCGCCTTTTCCCTGCCATTCCTGCACTCTCTCTTTGGGTTGGCACACGACACGAATGCACAAGAAGGTGCACATCGATGTTAACTTAAAGGGAGTGTGAGGACAACGGTGACGATGGTTATTTGTGGGAGGAGCGCAGACCTGACGGCGTGCGGGGTCTTCGGCTTCGGGGTGGTTCTAAGGCTTCCGCCACCTTCCTGATCTTGCTCTGACACAGCCTTGACTAGTATGCCTACATGTATAACTTAGAGTAGAAACCTGAATACATTTTTTCTGAATTATACCCCAGAGGGGCGTATGCTACGCCTTCTTGTGGTACACTTCTGGGAAACTCTGCACCATAGGTGTGATTACGTAATCAGGCTACTCATATTTCCTCGTTAGCGTCCGGTTCGGGCGTTCGAACCTGAACTGGACCGGACCGGACCGAAAGTTGCCCGAACCGTGGTTCAGGTTTGGGGGTTCAGGCAAAGACCCCGAACCAAACCCTCGGTCCAGTCCGGGGTTTGGGCAAAGTTGGCTCTGAACTGGACTGAACCGAACTTTCCCATCACTACTCAGGCTCCATCGAATTCATGACCAGAGCTGGCCTCCCAGCTTTTGGGAGCTTTGGCCAGCTTCGGCTTTTGGGGCTACGGCTTAGGGCTTTTGTAACAAGAAATTAATTGAATGTCCAAGAATGTTAACAACATACGCAGTAGCTAAACATTAAGTACTAGTGAATGTGGTGTTTCCTCCTCATCCTCGAGGCCCTCAACCAGTTGGTCCCAAGACCAATCCTCCCCATCCTGGACGACCTCAGTCACGTTGCCTTCGTGGTTGATCGGGTCTTTGTCCGCAAGGTCAAGGATTGCTTCATCCTGTGTAGTGCTGACGACTTCTTGGAATATGAGATCTTGATGAATGAAACTTTTGAGGCACTGGAGTGCCTCAACGATGTCGCCTTCGAGCCGATTGTGGCGCTTGCTGATTGTGATGCCAGCAGTGGAGAAAGCGCTCTCACTGGAAACTGACGATGCCATGATGGCAAGGTAGTTGCACGCAAGAGAGTGCCAGGTCGGATAACGCTGGCCATGAATCTACAATGGTGTCAGTAATAGATAAGTTTGAACAGGAATAAAGGATACATACCCCCACCAACGAACGATTCCCATGCCCTTGTGAATGACTTCCTGTGTACTCAGATATAGGTTCCATTCACTGAGCCATGGCAGCCTACTGGGATCAGCCATTTCATTGCCATCGTTGTCGCTTTCAGTGTCGGTGTCATCAATGTTCAAGCGGTCTGTCTTGGTGTGTGCGGTGCTCTTGTGGACATGAGTTGGCGCAGGTTCTGTTTGCTGATGGAGGTCGTTGTACCGTTGCACAAACTGAATATGTTAGTAGCACGAAATCAACCCAGATAATATAGCATACGTACCTGTTCACGGACAGTGTCTTCTACTTCTGAGACAAGGTCCGGACTCCACAGTTTCCTGAAGTGGTTCATTTTCGACGCCGGATTGAGCACTCCCACAAAATATTAGCCAAGTATGGTAGAGATTCGAAAAGGAGTCTTACTCATGGCAATGATATGCACATCAGAGTTGGCAGAGCGCTGATAGTATTCGTCGAGCTTAGCCAAGCCAGCCATGAGTGCTGGCTTGAACTTCCTGTAGCGCGTCTTGTTTGAGGCCTTCTCCCACTCAGCGTACATCTTCTCCAATGCAGGCAGTGCATTGTGGAGGGTTGGTCTTGAGCTTGCTGAAAATGCATGTTGCGAGTTGTTGGCATGCTGAAGGAGCTATGTGAGAATGGCATTTGACACAGAAAACATGAAAACTCACCTGTAGGATGTTGCTAAAGAGATGCACTCGCGTCCACTCTTCTTCATCTAAAGCGAGAGCAGCGATCTTGCGCCGCTTCTCTGTGTTCGTTTCCCTAATCCTGAGCTTGCAAACGAACTCATCCACTGCCTGTGGGACATCAGTACGGCAGCACATGCAATTATCATAAAAGAATAAAACTTACCTGGCGTTGAGACTCTGCATGAGTGAGCATGATGTAAGTCGAGCTCCAGCGCACTTTCATGTCAAGCAACAGTTGGCGCAGGCGTATGTTGAGGCGCTCTTGAATGGTCTTGAAAAGCTGCTTGTGTTGTGAGGAAGAGCGTGCCTGTTCTGCATGTAAGAGAAGAAGGGTAAAAGTTAGGATGGATGTACCTTTACACAGATGGCTCGGATGACGCCAATCTCATCTCGGTCACCTGCCTCATCCTCAGGGACCGCGTCATCTTCAGGGTCCCCAGAATAATACTTGGACTTGCTGTGTGTAGATATAACCGCTTGGGTGGCCAGGTTGATGATATGCGCAAGGCATCTGCACAACAGGATGATTAGTATGAATGGTCTACTGTCAAACATATTTGGACATACCTGATTTGACGACGCTTAACATCAAATGAGTTGCCTGTTTTGAGGTTGTAACAACGCGCGAACTCTTGAAGCATTGTTCCATTGTTCGATGCGTTGTTCCATTGTTCGATGCGTTGTCACATGTAATATGTCCAACCTGTACATGATTAGCTAGTCAGCAGACACAATAGAGAACGAACATTCACCTTAGGTATGATATCAAGGCGATTGCACACCTTGTACAATGCCTGCCCAAGTCATGCCCTGTTGTGGGCAGTGTTAAGCTGTGTGAACCCAAGCAACGTGTGCTCCTCTGTCCACTCTCTGAGAGTGCCCTCCTCGATCCAATGACCCGTAACGGTGAAGTAGCCATCTGTGTTAGCAGCTTGCCACGTGTCACATGTCAAGCTGACCTTGCCGGTCACAGCAGGACTCTAAGTTGTCATTAGCACAGAAGGAAGGGATTGATATGTAACGTACATTGAGCTGCTCCTTCAACATAAACATCTGTTGCTTGAATGTTTTGATGACGTGACACCGTGTTTGCTTCATTGAAGGTAATTTGACTCCACAGTTTGCACGTGATGCGATGTCAATCATCCTCTTGAAGGATGGTCGACTGAAAACTTGAAGTGGCTGTAAATATATCAAATAATCAGTAGTACAAAAGGAAGTCTAGAAGAAAGACTTACAAGATCGGCATCAACAAGCCATTCAACCACAGCCGAAGCAAACCCCTTGTCACTATAGAAAACTGGTTTATCTTCCTCCATTTCAGGCTTGAAGTGATCCATAACCATTGACTGGATATTCTTATCGATGGCTGCTTGCTTGCGCTCCTTCGCATCTTCATGTAGCATGGAATCAAACTTGTTTTGATCGCACCACTTTCTGTAGTGTCGCTAGATACAAAGTTAGAAAAATAAATGAAAGGGGAATTGAAGTAAAATGCACCAAATGTAAGGATGCGGCATGGCGGTGAAGTGTCATATGTTCATTTGTTAAAATCTTGTCCTTCCTTGGACACCCGCATCCTTGCCTATAGCGTAAATAGGACAAGTTATTAAGATAGCAAAAAAGATAAAAGAAGGAAACCACGCACATGCACATATTGCAGCTCATCCGCACCTTGGTGTGCCCAGGTGCAGGAGGGACTGAAGTAAAAAAGATCTTGATGTCGGCAGTGGGGTCAGTCTTATTGAGGGCTTCCTCACGAGGGTCAGCGGCGTCGTCGATGTCCATGACCTGTATGTCAGTGTGCATCCCCAAGGAGTCCACGCTGTCCAGTGGTCTGAGAGGCTTGGCCTTCTTCACAGGCGGTGCGTCGTTGAGGTCCGTTGATAGGGCAGGTGAAGATCCCCTTGCTTGAACAGAACGCTTACCAGCACATCGAGCGATTCGAGCTGGGGCCAAACCGTCGGCCGATGGGCTATCCACGTCTGAGTCCAGTGACAAGGGAGCAGGCGAGGATGTATCAGAAGGCATTGATGTCACAGTGATGGTCCCTCAACTCCCTCCATGACTTGAAGCAGCAGCGACAGTCGCACTAGCCACGCCCGGTGGTACTGCACTGCAATGTAACGTGAGAGCATCAGTACTTGCATCCTCTCTGAATCTTGCTGGGGGGTAGATGGTGCGAGAGGGGCAAAAAGACATGTCAATGCTGGGTTGGAAATGAGGGAAAAAGAGCTCACTTTATTCAAAAGTGAGCCACTACGCTGCTACACATCCCGAGTCTCTACCTGCAGAGAGAACCCCGGGATCGTACATCTGATCGTTGTGTGAGAATCCAGGTGAATCTGTGTGAGATCAGGTGAATCAAAGCAAGATCTAGTGAATTGTTACAGGATGCTGTGATGCAGGTGAATCAGTATGGGATGCGAGCAGAAATGCACCGTTACTACAGAACACCTGGCAAAGTTTTGTGGGTGACAGTGGATTTGTGCCTCCTGAGTCCTTGTTGTGTTGGACCCTCCAATCTCGTGTGACGTGTCGGAGTATGGCGGAGCTGGAGCTGTGGGCTGAGCTGCTGTCCTGCCAAAATCTGGCACCGGAGACGTGGGCCATTCAAAGCTGTGCCGGCAGCGTCCGTGGGAACAGCTTCCAACAGCTGGCTTCCACCGGCATCCGGCTTCTAGGCCAAGCCAGCAAATCACTAATGGAGACCTACATCAGTCAGGCTGGATTGGCAGCTTTACAATGAGAGCTTACCATCGTTTCCATACACAACATCCGGTGTTTTACCATGGACAATAACAGTGTTGAATTGTGATGGAACAACATGCCTGCATGTGTCTGTTTGTCCTGGCCGAACCTGAATGCTATCTGTGATTGCAGATCCATCCTGATTTGAGTACTTGAACCGGTGGTATACAGGTACTGAGTGGAATGGTAAGAGTGTATCTGCAGCCAGATCAGCGAGCAATGCCCCAGATGTGGTGGGATTGTTGAATTGGGCAATGTAACCGGCCAGTGCGTCCTGGAAGTTGATGGCACCATATTTGAAGGCCAAGTTGTCGAAAGAAACTGCCTTGACCGCTGGGTATTGAGGCATCTTCAAGCATTGCATAGCTGGGCATGGAGATCCAATTGGCTTCACAGTTGGTGTTCTTGCCAGATTGGGCTGTTGTCGCGATTTGATGAACAAGTAGTGTGCTTGTACCTTCTCCTGGTGTTCCTGCCATGTGGTCATCTGACTTTCCATGTCCTTGTAATTGGATGCGTGGAAGGCATTTTTTGGGTCGATATGGAGCCGTTCTGTTCATTTGGTGTTATAATTGTCAGTGGTACCAAACAAACGGATTGATGGGCTGTAATGGAGCAAACTGTGTAATTTGGGGATGTTGAAATTGTTGCGAAGGCTGAGATCAATGAAGACATCTTTGTTATTGTGGAAGCGAGAAATGGAGTCCTCCAAGTGCATGACGCTAGTACAAGTGTGGGATGAAAACTGCATGAGATAGATAAAGTCTAATATGGCATGTGCAGCTGCAATTATTCATGGTGAGACCTGTCTGTCAGGGACAGGAAGGTCTGTAACAAGACTCAGGAGAATGCGACACATATTCTTGTGTTCCTTGCCAGTGACACGACTGAGGACAGAAATGCCCTTCGCGAAAATCATGATGTGGTGATTGGGTGGTAAGGCATGACATCACGCATTGATTTCTGTAGGCCCGGATGTGACAATTAGCCACATGATCAAGTGCTTAAGCACTCCTTGCAGAAGCTGATGGAGGATGTCAGGTGTGGTTGATACAAAGATATTGACAAGAGGGAGAGACTCCCAGAAAGGGTGAAAAACTGGTTTCTGGCCTGCATTACAACAGGCTGAGTGAAATGTGTGCGCATCTTTGTCAGCCAAGAGATATGCATCCCTGGCTTGGTTGTAGTTGTGAAGAGGAAATCTAAGGGATGACCCTAATTGATCAGGCAGAACAACACATTTCAGGCAACTTGTTGTATGTGCACATTACCAGGACTTGTTCTGGATAGTCCCCTACAAATGGAGCCAATATGAGATGGCATTGGCGTGAGATGCCATCCCTGCTCATCATTGCGATGCCATTCTTGCCAACAGTTGTGTTTGGGTCTAGGATAACCCACATGCAACTGTGGTAAAGGTTGCCCAGGGTGCAGCAGCGGCTGGTTTTATTTGTGATACCTTCCAACTTGGTAGTCAGAATGTAGGCGAGAAGGAGTTGAGTGCGGCATGTGGGCTTGGAACGGATAGCCTTCAGGACATTCCCAATAGTCAAATACACAGGGTATGCTGACTTATGATGGAAAAGCGTTAACTGTGTCTTGTCAGACAAAATAATGACTGAGATGACAGTGGCCCCTGGACGATGCAATTCAAGGGTTGTCTGCTCAGACAACCCATTTTCAGGATCTAGGCCAAAGAAAGTAAAATGTTATGCACCTGTACTGCCCACCACCAATCTTCTGTGTGCATCTTGCTGTAAATGTGGTTTGTCTGCTCATGGTTAGAGTAGTGGCACTCTGGAGTGGTGACCAAGTCCTGAGTGAGATCAGGGTTGCTGTAGATAGACCGAATACAAGAAAGGATGTTATGAAAATGTAGCTCAAGGGTCTCTCCACCAATAGTGAGCTTGCAGCACTCAAATGCGGGGTGCCCTGGCAATACATTGTCGATAATATGATTCAGCTCTTTCACAGAGCTGAATGATAAACCAAGTTTATCTTTAACCTGCAGCAATCCATTACTCAGATTATGGTAGAGTGGATTGGGACATACATCTGGTATGGCCAAAAGTTCTTCCATGGCTGAGGACAAGGGACCGTGCATCTTCACCCAGTGTGCAATCTCCCAGTTGCTCTGGGAACAAAAGGGCACCCATCTAGATGCTCCAAATACAGCTTGAGTGGTCTCATAGACCATTTGACCTTGTTGTGCTCCAGGAACTGGGGCGCCTGGACAACCATGTGGAAAGTGGTCGACAACCAATGGGGGTACAGTGGCAGAACCATTGGCATCAGGCTGCGTAGCATGTGTCAGCAGGGTGGGTGGCAGCAATGGTGCATTGGATTCCTGTGGCACATGCAAGTGATCTTCACTGGAGCGATGCTGTTCAAGGTTAGTAGCAGAGACATTATTTGTTAATTCCTCTAGTAGGTCGGCATCTGCGGCATCAGCATCAAAGGTGGGGTCTGCAGCATCTGCAGCATCATTGGCAGGAGTAGAAGGATGTTCATGTCCTGCATCACCCGTAAGAGAACCTATGAATGGAGTACAACCTTGAGATACTTCAAACCATTGAGTACACAGTACTCACCACTGGCTTTGTTCTGTGGGGATGCTTTGCAGCGCTCCACTGACCCAGAATTTGAGTTTCCCCTGTTGAAACGTAATAAGTACATACATATCTTATCTATAGCAGTTACAACATTACAGTAGTATCGTACATATGATTACCATATTAGGGTACTTTGTTACGCACAAAGTGGGCGCAACTCCAAGATGGAGGGCGCAAGTCTTATCAGTATCACACGTGGTGATATTGAAGACTTCTGGGGTGTTTCACATCAGGCGTCACTGAAAACGCGATATTGTGGACACCTTTACTCATCACTTATCGTGTAATGGACATGGTGGGACCATAGGGACCAGTTTTCCTATAAATGAGGGGAGTAGAGCCCCTCTAAGAATACAAGTCGTTCACTCTACGCACACTTGAGATATACACTCTACAAACCTCTCTACCAGTCTCAACACCTTAACAAGGTGAGACTCTGTAACACTGTTTGCTGCACTGGTAGCTGCGCAACACCCCCCCCTGACACTATGTGAGATGTGGTCCGAAAAATTGACGGCATTCTCAATGCCATTTGCCTGGTGCAGCACACTTCATTTTTACTGAGATGTTGAGATAGCCCACGTGGTCTAAAAACTCTATCACACCCACAGCATCAGATCTGGGGGATCTTCATTGGGTGGGCAGATGTTACGATTCAGTTGTGGACTTGTCATTGTGGATCACTAATGTATGACTACTATGGATGACTGATGATGACGAGTCGCTCATCAGTCACATGACTCATCGATTAACAATCATGAGTCATTACTTACAAATTCCTAGGATGACTGTAGCAGGCTTTTAGTCAGGATGTGTTAGCATGTATGATTATGTAAGTGAAAGCGGTCGAGTAGTAGTTTGGTACTTATAGGGCTGCAGAATGGTTTGTATTCTGCAGCTTGAACTTCTTGTTACTCTCTTGTCTCATTGTATCCAGAACTCTCTATTCCACGCTTTGGGCATATGGCCCTCGTCTGCATCACTTCAACATACAACTTCGGCCTTTGTGCCTGAATACTTTGGACTCTGCCTTTGCGCATTGAGATAAGATCCACACGGGATCACGGGACTCCACCTTCGTGTGTTGAGACAGTACTCAGCCTTCGCACTTGAGTCTAGGATTTGCTAAGTCACCACGTTCATCCAAACGTTGCCTAAGTCAGGCTCACGTGCCGCTTGCACGTTACATTAAGTTCAAGCTCTCTTCATTCAAACGCTGTGGCGACGGTTACTACCAAAGACGGTTGGGAATTCCAGTCCTATCAAATCACAACAAGAGAACGTGACGCTCCCGTCCGCTACATCATTGGGCGGATCAGGTGGAGACACGTACCAGACACTAGAAGATCCGAAGAGTACAACACAGGGTACTACGCTGAAGCAACAACTTCGCAGAGGTATCATCCTGTTGTTTTCAACTGAGAGCACTGTTGCTGGGTAGAACTCAGGTGGAGCAGCAGCCAAAACATTTTCGAAGCAGCACGACCTGCAGGGGACAACTTAAATATCAATATACCACTACGAGACGCACTCCCTATTGATCAGCAAGGACCCATTGACGGAGAAGATGATTGAGAAATTACCTCAGAACCACCGCCAGCCGAACTCCAATTGAGATCCCAGACCCCCGCAACAACCAGTGATACCAGCGAACACCAAGCTATGGTATCAGAAGCCTCCACAGAACCGGAAAGCATAGCAGTGCATTCACCAGAAGTAGACACACTCGTAGCACGCACAGCTGAGTTACACCTACCAGAACCTATCAGAGGAATACCTTTCATCATGGCAACTCAGACAGAAGTATCACCACCTCGGCTCGTCATTAACGAGCACACCAGGCACGTACAACCACTAGCCCAAGAAGACCTAGCAGCAGCACATCATGCCATGGGACCAGACATCCCTGATGCACCAAGCAACCAAGGAGAACTGGACATGTTCCGCGAGTTCAGAACTAATTGCGCTATGATACCCTCACCAGACAACAGGCCATTCCCACCACATAGGGGAGGACTGCCCAACGGTGGATGGCCACAAGGTGGAGGAGGAGGAGGACCACATCCAGCAGCAGCAGTAAACGCCCCACAAGGAGGAGGCAATGACAAATTCATTGGCAATCCGTCACCAACATTTACAGGGTCCAGAGCCCAAGCAGAAGCATTCATCCTTCAATGGGAGGTATATGCTGGGGTCAACGCCAACCATTCAGCTATGAGGAACAAATACCAAAAAGCTATGTTGTTCCTCATATACATTCAGGGAAATGCGGTTAACCAGTGGGTTATGTCCACCAGCCGCTGGCTTGTGAACGAAGTTGCCACCGGCACAAATCAATTTGACGACAGGTTATGGGAGAATCTACTCCATGCCTTCAGAAGACAATTTGGCGATGTACTCAGCAAGGAGCATGCCCAAGCCCAGCTAGATGCTGGCATTCATATGAAAGATGGGAAAGTAGACGACTACATCGCTCTCTTTGAACAACTCATTTGCCATGCTGGCTACAATATCAATGCCGAGCAGACCCTCAAGTACTTCACCAAGGGACTCCCACGAGCCCTTTATGAAACAATGTATCAGCATGATGATCCACAAAATTATGAAGAATGGAGGGTGTCCGCCTTAAAAAGGCAACAAAAGTGGATCCACATGCAGATGGTCCGAGGCAACTTAGATGCTTTCAAACCAGGATGTGCGCAAGGAGGCGCCTTAGCTAAGTTACTAGCTCCTCTTCGAGACGACGACAGAATGGACACTTCAGCAGATTGAGTACGTGGATGACTTGCAGGAGCAGAAGATGTCATTGCCAATCATGGACGAAACACCGAACCACCGCGACCACCATATCCACTGCGCGGAGGATTCCTTCAAAGGCAACGAGAATTCAAGCGTGATACCAGCCAGATACAGTGCTACAACTGTCAGAAATTGGGTCACTTCAGCCGTGATTGCAGGCAGCCATGCTGCCAGTGCGGAGCCCAGACCCGAGCCATAGAAACTGTGCCCACTAAAGAAGAAAAGGCAGTGGAATGGCTACAAGGAGTAGCTAGTGAAGGAGACGATGTGAAGGACTTGGTCCTGCAACAGTTGATGGGGCAGGATTTTGCAAGCACCTGAACCCAACAGCCTGGGTGAGGGCAGTTTGTTGTAACTCTGTGTACATTATGCGCTATCGATCTATGCGAGTTCCAGTTTCGATTTGTGCAAGTTACAACATGGCTGACATAAAAGTGTTGGTGGACTCCGGAGCCACCGACAACTTCATCCATCCAAACTTTGTCAAATGGATGGGGCTAGGACAGCGGGCCCTAGATAAGCCCAAAAACATCTTTAACATCGATGATACCACTAATAAAGCTGGTCAGATCACACATTATCTGACACTTAACGTGGAAACAGGAGGAACAAATTGAGAAATGCACTTCCTCATCACAGACATTGGCAAAGAAGACGTACTACTGGGATATCCATGGTTAGCCACCTACAAACCAAGGTTCAGTTGGCGCCATGCAACTATAGATGAGAAACAACTCCCTATAGTCTTATGGTCAATTAACCCCAGCAACAGAAGAGCGGTATTGGCACAGCTCCTCACAGAGGCAGCCAATGATGTACATGTAGCAAGAATGTTCACCACAGAAACAAAAGAGCAAATCGTGGGTGAACTAGAAGAACAAGTATATGGAAGAAAGTCGGCTGTTGAGCTAGCAGTTGAAGCTCAACAATACACAAAAATGGTGGAAGTGCCAGAAGAATACCAACACTTCACGAAGGTATTTAGTGAAGAAGAGTTGAAGCAATTTCCACCAAGACGGAGTTGCAATCATGCCATTGACTTCAAACCAGGAGCTCCTGACGTCATCAACTGCAAAGTCTACCCCATGACTAGGGTAGAAGACACAGCGTTAGACAATTTTATTGATGAACAAGTAGAAAAGGGATATATCTGTCCCTCAAAGTCTCCGTATGCATCATCATTCTTCTTCATCAAAAAGAAGGACGGAAAACTACACCCCGTACAGGACTACAGGAAGATCAATGATTGGACAATGTGGAATCAATATCCGCTCCCGCTCATTGATGATCTTATAAGAGATCTTGGGGGAGCCCAGATATTTACCAAGTTGGATGTCAGACAAGGATACAACAACATCTGAATTAAAGAAGGGGAGGAACACAAAGCGGCATTCAAAACACATTGTGGACTTTTCGAACCAACGGTCATGTATTTTGGGCTGTGTAACTCACCAGCCACATTCCAGAGTTTCATGAACCAGATATACCAACCAGTCATAGCCAAGCATGCAGCCAGCAGAACAACAATTCGAGTATACATGGATGATATCGCTATTGCAACCGCACAGCAAGACAGCTCCCTATCCAAACACCAACAAGCGGTCGCTGACATTCTTGCGGTCGCGCAAGAACATGACCTGTATTTCAAACCTGAAAAATGTGTATTCAATACCCCCAGATCGATTACCTGGGGGTAATCCTTGAAGAGGGGGTGACACGTATGGACCCCATCAAAATTTCGGGTGTCAAGGACTGGGCCGAGCCCACCACAGTTAAGGATGTTCGATCATTTCTCGGTTTTTGCAATTTCTACTGACAATTTATCAAAGGATTTGCATCAATCGCAAAACCACTCAATGAACTTATGCGCAAAGATGAACCATGGCAATGGGGAGCGTGCCAACAAGAGGCATTTCTGGCCCTCAAAAGATGAGTAATGACAGAACCTATCTTGGCTCACCCAGATCAGAACCAGCAATTCGATCTTGAAGTAGATGCATCAGGTTTCACAGTCAGTGCAGTACTACTGCAGAAGAAGCAAGATGGAAAACATCATCCAGTGGGATATTACTCAGCTACCCTTAATGCTGCAGAACGAAACTATGACATCTACAACCTCGAACTTCTGGCTATCGTCAAAGCGCTACATAATTGGAGACACCTGTTGGCAGGATCCCCTCATAAAGTACGCATCTTTTCCGATCACATGAACCTCCAATACTGGTGAGATCCCCAGAAGATCAGTAGGAGAATTGCACAAGAGGTACTGGAACTGGCCGAGTACAACTTCAAGATACACCATGTCAAGGGAACCACCAATGGATGAGCCGATGCACTATCGCGCCAACCAGACTATGATCAAGGAGAGAAGGACAATGAGAATGTTACCATTCTACCAGAAGAACTGTTCATACGAACAACCACAACAACCACAACACCAAAGAAACCACAAAACGAAGGCATCGTACGCAAGTGGGTGGACCCCCACAAACTGACCAAAGTTGACGACCTCTGGTGGTACCAAGGAAGACAACTAGTAGTTGCAGGAACAGACGCAGACATCAGAGAAGTCATATCCACTCATCATGACCCACTGATTCACGGTCACCCAGGGATAGCACATACCATACAGCTAGTGGAACGTCACTACTGGTGGCCTTCATTACGATGCGATGTCACCGAATACATGAAGGGTTGTGCAGAATGTCAAAGGTGCAAGGTAAACACGCACAATATGAAGGCACCACTGCAACCCATTTTCCCAAAACTGGAAGCCATGCCATTCGAAGTAGTGGCCCTAGACTTCATCACCAAACTACCGACATCACAGGATTTCAACTCGATACTCACAGTTACTGATCACAATTGTTCGAAGGCCTCAATATTCATACCATGCAAAGAGGAAATATCTGGCGAAGAGACGGCAGCTCTCTATGCCGAACACATGGTCAAACGATTTGGACTACCGTCAAAAGTGATCAGCGATCGAGATCCTCGGTTCGCATCCAAGTTCACAAGAGAACTTTGCCATATACTGGGAATACAACAGAATATTTCCACAGCGCCCACAGCTAGCGCATGTACGTGGCAAAGGTTCAAGTTGGGAAATGCAAATCAGAAGACTCACAAGACCATCATGGGGCCTCACTCCGAAAGGTGCAAAGAAGCTATATGTCAGCGTCGCACTCCTGCAGATCATGTACAGAACCGATGTTTGGTGCGTCCCTTTATACGGCACAAATGCTAACGGAGGCAGAAAAGGTTCGGTAAACTTCATAAAGAAGCTAACCTCGGTGCAAAGAACCGGAGCTTTAGCCGTGACAGGGGGTTTCAGGACCTCCCCCACTGATACCCTAGACGCACACGCGGCCCTCATCCCAATGCACCTCAGAGTGCAAAAAGCCTGCCACGATGCAATCACACGAATGGCCACCTTACCAGAAGAGCACCCCCTCCACGCGCTGGTGAAACGAAGTGCAAAAGGGCTTGTCAAGAGGCACCGTGCCCCATTACACATCCTCACAGGGATGTTCGGTATTTGTCCAGGAGAAATAGAAAAGATCCCTCCAGTGCGTATCCATCCAAAGGACAAGGGCTCAAAAGCTGTTTATATAGACATACCGGCGGATAAAGATGCTTCAAAACGTGCGGACACAAATGCTGTGGAGCAGATCAAAGTCTACTCAGATGGTTCCTCTCACGGCGGTAACGTTGGCGCAGCAGCCATCCTCAGGAGAGAAGGAAACCTGGACAGAGTACTCAAATACCACCTTGGCACGGCGGAGCACCACACTGTATACGAGGCAGAGCTGGTGGGTATCTTAATGGGCCTGCACCTCATCAAGACCGAAAAGCGAAACAAGGTAAAATGCGTTGTCAATGTCAACAACCAGGCAGCTCTCAGGGCAGTCAGTTCCAATATGACAAAACCAGGGCAGCACATAGCGGCAAAGATTTACCAGACGGTCAAGCAACTCAAGACCGCAGGCAGCGCAGGCGGCACAGGCAGGTTCAGGCTGACATTAAGATGGTCGGCAGGTCATGTAGGGATAGCAGGCAACGAAGACGCAGATAAGGAAGCTAAGACCGCAGCAGATGGAGAGAGCTCAGACATGCAGGAGCTCCCATCGTACCTCCGCAAACCCCTGGGTCACAGTCTCTCAGCTATCCAACAGAAGCACAACGAAAACCTGAAGCACAAATGGGCGGCATCATGGGTCGCCTCACCTAGGTATCGTTGCCTCCAGTTTCAGGACGTGCTAACACCCTCCTCACAGAAATTCCTCAAATACATCAGTAACCCTGAACTGTCCAGAACGAATGTGAGCAGAATATTCCAGATGAGGGTGGGACATGCGCCACTCAATCAATATCTGCATAGATTCAAGAGGGTTGACAGCCCGCGCTGCCCGGCCTGTGGTCAAACCAGTGAAACAGTCGAACATTTCCTACTGCAGTGTCCCAAATACACGTACGAACGGTGGCCCATCATCCGCCTCAATCAGGGCAGTGTACCGAAGCTCACGAAGCTCCTCACAAGCAGCAAGCTGCTGATCCCATTAGCAAACTACATGGAAGCAACGGGAAGATTCCAAATCAATCCAGCAGACAATTAAGGTGTTACACGATCATCCATCTCTTACACACTCCCTGCAGTGAAGGGCACGCATCCCCCAAGACAACGCTGAGTAGCTGCCGTATAAAGGAGGGGAAGGACAGGGGGAGAAAGGAAGGAGGAGTTAGATACTGGATCACGTTCCCCCATCCACCATGTTACCCCACCACTCACCCCCCACCCCACTCCACCCCACCCTGCCCCACCCGTTCACATCATATATTGGCCACGACCCCCTCTTACACCATCAGGGTCCCCCATTACTTACCGCTTGGCACCACACGATGTTGGCCTTCTGGCCGAGGGAGTTGCTTTTCCGGAGGAGAATGCACAACCGAGTAAAGCAGTAGTAGTGGGATTTGTAGTAGTCTACGTGCTACATAGGGTTAGTGCCCGCAGGTGCACGTTAATGGAGTCAATATATATATATATATATATATATATTTCCACAGCCTATCATCCTCAAACAGATGGACAGTCAGAACGTACTAACCAATGGCTAGAGCAATACCTCAGATTCTGGGTCAACAAGAGGCAAGACGACTGGGTGCCACACCTAGCTATTGCCGAATTCGCACACAATAACTGGGTCAACGAATCCACTCGTGAGTCACCATTTCATCTTCTGATGGGATATCACCCTCACACTAATTGGTCAGATACGCCATCTCCTATTCCCCAAGTCACGACACACCTAGAACAAGTAAAAGGGGCAAGAGATAAGGCGCAACGGCTTATGCAACGGGCACAAGAATCATGGGTCAAACACCGTGATACGCCCAGGTATCAAATAGGAGATCAGGTGTGGCTAGAAGGAAACCACCTATGCACCAACCAGCCAACCGTGAAGCTTGCACCCAGGAGACATGGACCCTTCAAAATTGTCCAGGTGATGTCCCCTGTCAACTATCGCCTCGAACTTCCCACGCAGTGGAGCATCCACGATGTGTTCCACACAGACCTCCTGACACCTTACAAAGAAACAATGATTCATGGTGCAAACTATCAGCGCCCACCACCCGATCTGGTAGAAGGCATGGAAGAATATGAGGCCGAAAAAGTATTAGACTCAAGAAGACATGGAAGAGGGCACAACCTCCAGTACTTAATCAAATGGAAGGGCTACCCAGACTCTGACAACAAGTGGATCAACTGGGACAATGCCCATGCAGATGAGGCAATCCAGGAGTTCAAATATTTAAATCCTGCCAGAGAGACTCACATAAAGGTGAGTCGAGTTTACGATGAAGAGTCAGTGCTACTACCACTCCCTTCCATGACTACCAACAGCTCCTCTTTCTCATACAATGTCATTGACTTCGACTCCCTCCTACCTCTTACATCCTACGACGATAACAACAACATCGACAACCCTTTCTGCTCGGCAGTGGAGCACGTTAGGGTGGCTGCCGAATGAGCGGTGGTGACCCGGGACATTGATGATGCGGCCCACAATCTCATGGAAGCACGCCGCCATTTCCCCACTCCAGAGGGAGGCAGACTCGAAGAAGACAGCGACGCCAGACAAACAGCTGTGGAAGAAGGTCGTCCAGGCCTGGAGGGCGGATCAGATGTGGGTGGCAAGGGGGAGAGAGATGGAGAGGAGGATGAAGGCAGGAGACTTTACCCGGGCAGTCCATATCCCACTGCCTTTATTGACATCACCGCTGACTCGGACTCGGACTCGGGCGATGAGTCTTCCTATCACAACACAACCGTGGTATGCACCCGTTGCAACCACGAACCCGACTATTGCCACTGCACCCCCTGGCGAGTGCCACCTCCACGCACAGTGGACTACTGTTGCGTTATCACCTAACGCTTGCCTGACTTAGGCAGAGATGGAGGAACGCGGCACTGAACAACTTAGCAAATACACAGAGCGATCCCACTAGTCCTCTTCCTGGGAACTAGGGCTGTACGGAGACAGGCTCAATAGTCAGCCAATCGAAGGGCGACTCGAGTAGACAGATGGCTCGTTGAAGAGCAACAAGTAGAAGACGAATATGATTCGAGAGTGATAGTCAAGAAGACTAAGCTGAAGGCTTCGTCTTCTAGAGCACTAGCTTATATACAAGTACGCACTGGCTTTGAAGCGCAGCTAAGAATATTGTACAAGTCATAAACCCTAGTACAACTATCCTAGTGGTGAGTAAGTCCAAGTACAGGGATCCTCGGAATCAGTAAGCCAACTACACAGATGACACAACAACATGACAAGGTATAAGTCCATGACCGATTACCACTTACTGTGGTGGTCATGCCCAAACAGTAAGTGTCTTGGTGCATTCGCAACAACTACACCATCATCCCCACACCAGAAGAAACTGACGACGAAGAAGCCCAAGTACGCAGTCACCAGGACACCCCGCCAGCAGCGGCAGTGGTATATGGAAGAGCTGCGCCAGAAGCCAACCCTGGAGGAGGAGTATCAGCAAATAGTGCACAGTGTGACCCTTCCCTGATCACAACGCGACATCTTAAACGTCCCTTATCACCCACTCCCAATGGCTTCGTCCTCAACCGCAGCCTGAACTGGGTCCCCCTAGTGCTGCAAAGCGAGGGGAGGAAGACACCCACCAAGTTTGTTCGGGTCCGCATGACGGATAACCCAGAAGTGTTTGGCACCATGGGTAGGGGAGAGCTGATCTACAGAGGGGAGATACATGTCGAGCCCTGTTTTGACATGGGCCCCCCAGCTGAGTACACCCTCGAAGAACTCAAATATTTCCACACTGAAAAGCAGTTGGTGGATGAAGCGCTCACCCGCCTGGGGGACATTTCACTCCAGGCTGAGGTTCATCACTACCACGCATCACGCGAGGTCATCGAAGAACTCGAGGCGGCCATCAAGGACCTTGAGGATGACATCTACGTCCACATCAAGAGGGTGCATCACTCAGCCGCAAGACTTGGGTGAGCTCATGCTCTGAAAAGGGTGCATGACAAGCAGCAGACGGATGTCGGACTTATGCAGGTTCCTGGATGGGTTGTGGAACGAGGGCATTCACCCTGAAAAGGGGGTGATGTTACGATTTGGTTGTGGACTTGTCATTGTGGATCACTAATGTATGACTACTATGGATGACTGATGATGACGAGTCGCTCATCAGTCACATGACTCATCGATTAACAATCATGAGTCATTACTTACAAATTTCTAGGATGACTGTAGCAGGCTTTTAGTCAGGATGTGTTAGCATGTATGATTATGTAAGCGAAAGCGGTCAAGTAGTAGTTTGGTACTTATAGGGCTGCAGAATGGTTTGTATTCTGCAGCTTGAACTTCTTGTTACTCTCTTGTCTCATTGTATCCAGAACTCTCTATTCCACGCTTTGGGCATATGGCCCTCGTCTGCATCACTTTGACATACAACTTCGGCCTTTGTGCCTGAATACTTTGGACTCCGCCTTCACACATTGAGATAAGATCCACACGGGATCACGGGACTCCACCTTCGTGTGTTGAGACAGTACTCAGCCTTTGCGCTTGAGTCTAGGATTTGCTAAGTCACCGCATTCATCCAAACATTGCCTAAGTCAGGCTCACATGCCACTTGCATGTTACAGCAGAGATGTGGAAAAGGGTAAGGTGGCAATGAGAGTGCATAGAGGGTGTTACGTCCTTGTGGGGATGTTTCTGCGCGACGTGCACCTTTGGTTTCTGTGGGTTCAACGTTAGGGTCTGGGTGGTCACTCGGTACAGGATGAGGCCGCGAGGCCAACTTAGACAGAGAGGAGAGGAATGAGTCTGGGGATTCGCACAAGAGATAAACAAAGTACAAGCTAGGGTACCTATAGTCTGCTATGAGTCTTTTATATACGACACTGGTTGCTAGCTGAGTCAGGTAGAAGGTTGTAGTGGTTTCCAGAATAAGGGAGTCAAACAGGACAGTACGAAAAGAGAGGGATAGGAAGGCACAGCCCTCAGGAACGAGTAACGCAGGGGAAGACAATGGAAGTGGGTAGAACAAGGGAGAAGGTTCTGGGTTACAAGTGGGGGAAGGGGGGAAATAAAAGAAATTCAGCGTCCGAATCATAGTCACGTAAGTGATGTCATGACATGACCCCCTTTCTTTGGTAATACGTCTGCGTATTGTTAAGCTCCGTGGTCTTGGACTTCCCAGTTAGTATCGTTATGCATACCGCCGTCGTCCCCGTCCCAATCAGCCTGGTTTCTCTGCTCATACCAGCAGCTGGCTCCATAGTTTTTGTGAGAAGAGGGTACGTCGCACCAAGTACAGTCATGGCATAGGTTGTGTGGGTGCCAGCAGTTAGGGGAGGCGTGGTTGAGTTGACCGCAGTATCGGCAGGGTTGTTTGGTGTTGTGGCGTCGCCTTGCGGCATGAGAGTGAGAGCTTCGGGCAGTTCCTGGGTTGTTGCCAGGTCGCTCTTTGTCATGAAGCATGGGCATACCTAACCACTGTACGTCATTGGACCTTCCTTCCTGGATGATGTCGTCAACCGTCTGAATGATATCAGGCGCATTGGCGAGGGGGATGGGGGTATCGTTGGTAAGGTAGGGATGGATGCGGGAGTGGGCCTGAGCTGCAGTAAGGCGTCGGCAGACTGGGGTGATGCTGGTACGCCACTTATACTGTCACGTACTGACATCGTCTCGCCTTCGGACAACGTCAAGACATGCCGCTGTATGCATGAACACTGGAAGAATTGCCAAGATTACCCAGAAGCACACCAGTGGGTAGGCAAAGACCGAGAGTATGACGAAGAAGAGCAAGTACGCGCCCTTGTATGGGCTGCAGGAACAGACGAAGAAGACTACCTTGAAGGAGAAGAAGCGTTAAGGACTGCCCAGCTTGTGAGTGGAATGCTAGTTCATGAAGAACCCTCCAGTGCTGGCACCTCTACTGCAGGACGAACAGGAAGTATGAAGACCACGTGATTATGTCACGTGCAGTCCCGGGTCACAGTATGTATCTGACCTAATCCATAAGTCATGGGACTTCGGTTGTGGTTCAAGGATGGAAGAGTATGGAAGACCATGGTAGGCACGAGGTCGGATGTGGAATTCCCGATAGCCGAAGGTCTGGACAATTCCCAGTATGGGTCGTTTCTGATGGAAGTATTCTGATGCGCTGGTATTGCGCCGAGACATTTGTTATCTTGTTATCTTGTGTTCTGATGTCATTTGTGAGTCATATGGTGTTTCTTATCTCTGACTCATGTGGGGCCGTATGCCTCATGTACTGTATGTTTCATGATAAGCCCCTGTGGCTTGATGGACAATTCTCATTGGCAGATTAGGTCGTGAGTCGTGTTTACTATAGTTCGAGCTCAGTTGGAATACTGTCTTGGAGTACTATAAGTAGTTGGCAGGTTTCGCCAGTAGTCGTTAGCTTAGTTGTCTTGGACATCCACCTGTATTCCTCTCAGGCATAACCAAGCATTCTTATAGCAGAGTCATTGGTCTTTGTGACTATTCTTCTCTCATTGTTCACTTGTGCCAAGAGTTATCTTCAAGTGATGCCGTATAAGGGGACCATACATGGTTATTCGCCCTTCTCGAGTAATTCCTAGGTTGCAAGCCGTGCGCTTGGCTTAGAAGTGATACAAGGAAAGCCTTCGGGTTCAAGTCGAACCAACGTTTAGTGGAAACGTTACATATACCAAGCGGACGTGAGTTCTCTTTCATGCATGCATAGGACCTCTGCCTCTGCTAACAGGGATCGGTATCGGCTCACGTCGGCAGTGATTCCTTTGTCGTTGAGTGCAAAGAGTGAGATGTCAACAGCAGTGGTGTCAGGATGGTCATTAGAGAACACAGTGAGGTCATCGTCAGCGGGAGTGCCAGGTGGGGGTCCAAGAAAGGGAGCTGCCTCTAAGTTCCAGCCATAGGGGTCTGGGTGTCGTCCCCCTGTTTGTCGCCGAGATGCAATGACATAGTGTTGTTGATCTTGATGATTTAAAGAGAACTTGATAAAGTGAGGCCAACGCCTGGTACCATCTCCAACCATTATCCTATCACCATACCTAGAGTGGTTTGGGATAGAGGGGTCAAAGAGCATGAAACCGTAAGGTATGTCTAGGTGGAGTGGGGTGTCATTGAGCTCGCTGGGGGGTGTTTTGGTACCTGGGGGTACCGGGAACAACTCGTCGCCGATTCTATCGTCGAGGGTAAGAGCATCTTCGGGAGGGATAGTAGTGGGAGTCTGCAGCTCAGCAGGGAGGGTGAGAGGAGGGGTGGAGGTTCGTTCTAGTGAGGGTGGAGGGGAGGTCATTGTGGGAGAGAGGGTTAGGGAGCGGACAGAGATGGGGGGTGAGGATATCAGTAAGGTCTTATGGGTAACTGTTTGTATTGCGGTGGGAAACTTTCAGTAGAACTCCTTGATTAGGTGGTCGGTGTGTATGTGGGACAGGGGTTCCCAGCTGTCATGTGCTTCGGAAAAGTCCTTCCAGCGCACAAGGTACTGTAACTGTCAACCCCGTTTCCTAGCGCCTAGAATTTGTTCCACTTCCCATTCTGGTTGTCCGTCCACAAGGTCAGGAGCGGGTTCCTGGTATCGTTTCCCATTTATGGTAGTTTCTTTGTATGGGGTTAGAAGGGTAGCATGGAAGACGTTGTGGATTTTCCAGGCTGTCGGGAGCTTTAATCAATAGGAGGTTCTTGAAACAACTGATGTGATTAAGAAGGGACTGTATCTTCTGGGGGCTAGTTTGGCCGAGGGGTGGGTGGTGTTAAGATTCCGACCTTCTAACCATACTTTGTCACCAACACAATAGGGTATGAACTTTGAAGGAAGTTCCATTGTTTGGGACTTTCGCAGGGCTTCTGCCACATCTTTCCAAGCTTGGTGAAGGAGAGAGAGGCGTTCATTGAGGGGAGGTGAGGAGGTGGTTCTGAAGGTTTGATGTACACAGGGGATATGTCCCATGATCAGTTTGAATGGGGCTTTGTGGGTGGTAGCATTTGGAAGGGCATTAAGTGTGTATTGTGCAAGGGGGAGCCATTGGCTCCAATCAGTTTGATGGTAATTGGTGAATATGCGCAGGTATTGTTCCAACTTCTGGTTGGTCCATTCTGATTGTCCATCTGTTTGGGGGTGATAAGCAGTACTGGGGTTATGTTGTACAGATAGTATGTGGAAGAGTTCTTTGGTAACGGTTGCCATAAAGTGAGGGTCATGGTCAGATATAATGCAGGACGGTAGTCCATAGTGAGGTAACACATGTGTTGTGTAAAGTATAGCGGTGCCAGCGGCATCAATGGATTCTTTGCAGGGGATAAATATGGATGCTTTAGAAAAAGTGTCCGTGATCGTAAGTATAGAGTCAAAGTCATGGGAGGTGGGGAGTTTTACTATAAAGTCCATAGCTATGGAGGTGAAAGGAAGGGTGTACATATCGGAGTGGATGGGGAAAGGGGGTGGTTTGGGCTTGGTAGGATTGTTTTTCCGTGACTGACAAATGTGGCAACCCTTGACGTAGTCCGTGATGGTTTGCTTCATGTTTGGCCACCAGAAATCTCACGCAATGGCCCAGGTGGTGTTTGAAATCCCTGGGTGTCCAGCCATGGGGGAGTCGTGGTAGAGTGAAATTACCCCCCTTCTTAGGGGCAAGTCGTCCACGACTGCTAATCGGTCCTTGTACCAATAGAGGCCATCCACCTGTGTGATGGCGAAGGTTGTCGCCCATCGTTTGAGCAGTGGTGTTACGCTCAGACCCTACGCTAGGACAAAGACAGCGCAGGTGTTTACATGAGCACTGGAAGAATTGCCATGATTACCCAGAGGCGCATACCTGGGAGGCACGTGATCAAGAAGATATCGAAGAAGAGGAAGCCGTACGAGCACTCGTAGCGGCGGAAGACGATAGTTACCTCGCCTATGACGAGGCATGCAAGGTCCGCCAGTTTGTGAGTAACATGATCACTCGCGATAGAGTCCCAGAGGCTGGCAGGAAGAATATTACAGGACGAGCAAGGGTCATGTGACACAGTCATATGAAGCAACCCCAGGTCACGGGATCTGACCTAAGCAATAAGCCAGGGGGCAGCGCAGGATGGAAGAACTAGTCCCGGGTTGCAGTACGTATCCGACCTAACCCATAACTCAGGGGACGAGAACGCGAAGGTAGCCATTGGAACTTGGCGGAAGACAGTTGTGTCCTGAAGACGACCAATGACGACAAACAATGATTGTGTGGTGTAAGACCAGCGGCTTGATGTTGGACGGTTCCAGCGGGCCGGGGTTTGATCCCCTTTCAGGAAAGTGTTATTGATGGATTAGTTCAAGGAGCGCCTGTGTTAGCGCCGAGACCATTGCTTACTGACGCATGGTTTGATTACTGTTGTGGATGACATTTTCCCCTCATGCTTATTCATTGATTGATGATTGCTTAGTGTCGCTTAGTCGCGCACTTACTCATGCTTACCATTGTGATTACTGATGTGATTAGACATTCGCTTAGTGTCGCTTAGTCGCGCACTTACTCATGCTTACCATTGTGATTACTGATATGATTAGACATTTGCTTATTGATGTGTGAGTCATCCTTTGTGATCTTTACTCATACTATATGTGTCGGCTTCATATCTTGATGGACACTTACTATAAATACTGTATCAGCTATGCTATGGTTCGTTAGCTTAGTTGTCTTGACATCCACCTGTATTACTCTCAGGCAGTGCAGACAGTCTTATAGCAGAGTCATTGTTCATTGTGACTATCTTGTTGCCAACTTCAGTGTTAGGCCTTGCCACCTTGTAACGAACCTCAAGCTAGGCGGTATTAGGGGACCTTCTTGTCGTGCGCTTTGCTCAGCGTTGAAACAAGGAAGACCCATCGGATCCAAGTCGGATCAACGTTCAGTGGAAACGTTACAAGTGGTAAGTGCAGCAGTTGGCTGGCACGTACACGATCATCCAAGGAGGATAGGGTGGTGGTGTGTATAAAAAGGTGGGGGGGTAAGACATTGATATTATCATTGTCCTGGGTCCCGTCATTGTAGTCGGGTCGTCGTGAAAGGGCATCTGATTTGTTTGAAGTGCTGGGGATGTGGACAAGTTTGAAGTTATAGTCAGCAAGGAGCGGTAGGTAGCGGGCAACACGACGGTTAATGTGGCGGGGGTGGCGGTAATATTCGAGGTTTTTGTGATCAGTGTAGATCATTACGGGGAAGGGGGAGGAGAGTAGTAGGTGGCGGTGATGGGTGAGGCCACGATAAACAGCCAGCAGTTCCCGATCATGTATATCATAGTTTCTTTCAGCGTCATTAAACATTTGTGAATGAAATCCTATGGCCAGGTGCTTTCCTCTGTCGTCCCTCTGGGTGAGTATTTCCCCTGTGGCATAGGCAGAGGCATCGACTTGGAGGTAAAAGGGGCAGTTGAGGTCAGGTTGGTGTATGGCGTGATTTTTAAGGATGTGGTTAATTAGAGTACCAAGTGCTGAGCGGCATTCTTCAGTCCAGTCAAATGGATGGTCCTTTTTAGTGAGGGTGACAAGGGGGTGTGCGATGTCAGCATAGCCTGGAATGAAGGGGCGTTGGTATCCTAGGGTTCCTAGGACACTTCGTACTTCCTTAACTGTGTGTAGGGTCCAAGGCCAGTTTTTTAGCGCGCTCGTCTTTTCTGGATCGGGGAACAGTTTGTTGTTCTCCACAATGACTCCTAGGTAGGTGATTCATTGTTGTTCGAAGGTACACTTGGCTGGTTGCAGAAAATAGGACTCCCTGGCTAGTAACAGAAGGACTTCGTTGACAATTTGACGGTGGCGAAGTAGGTTATTGTTGGTGGCTATTAGGACGTCATCTACATAGACGAACAGTTCAGTTGGGTATTTGTTAGATAGATCTCTGAACATTCTAGACATAGCTCGGCAGAAGGTGGCGGGGGAGTTGCAGAGTCCGAATAGCATGACAGCTGGTTTGTATACTCCGTATGGAGTTTTGAACACTGCCTTCCACTGGTCCTCTTCTTTTATCCTGATGTTATTGAATCCCCACCGCAGATCAAGTTTAGTGAACAGGGATTTCCCTTGGAGGTGGTCGGTGATGCTGCCAATCAGGGGTAGGGGGTAGACATCGCGTTCAGTCCAAGAGTTTAGGAGTCTATAGTTGATGATACGTCAGAGCTTGCCATCTTTCTTCGCTTGGTAGAACATCGGCGAGGCATACGGCAAGTTAGTTTCGATAATATATCCTTTGTTTAAACTGTCGTTAATGAAGTCTCAGGTTACTTGGAGTTCCTCTTCTGTCTGTCGATAGATCTTACAGTCCATAGTTGTGGGCGCTCCTGGTTTGAGGGTGATGGCATGGTCCTCAATTCGAGCTGGGGGAAAGCGTTGGGCCACTTGTTCACTAAACACTTCCCAGTGACGTTGGTAATAATCTGGTATTAGTTTTTGAGTTTCTTCTTTGTCAGGGGTTTTTTTTTGTAGCGAAACAGTGTTGATTTTGTTCTTGGAGCGGAAACCTGCGGTCTCTATGATGACTTTGTTTCCTTCAAGTTTGTTTTGCAACCAGTCGAATGAAGGGTTAAAAGTTTGGAACCATGGGTACCCTAGGATGATCCGATCTTGACCTAGATTGGCTACGAAGAACCCTAACTTGGACGTTTTGTCGCCTTGTTTGAGCCATAAGTTACAATAACGGGTGATACTACCGTCACGGTTGGTAGTCCCATCCACGTTGTTTACTTGTAACGGTTGTCGTAGGTTTCGGGTTCCCAGGCCGAGGGATTCTACGGTTTGTGGGTCGATGAAGTTATGGGTAGCCCCGCTATCTAGTAAAGTGGTTGTTTCGGTCATTTGATGCCACATGTACACAGAGACCTTTACTGTCATTGAGTTTTTCTGTGTACTGTACATGGTAGCTAGAGATGCCAGGGGTGAGACCGTCAGTTCCCAGCATAACAAAAATCCTCGCCCATGTCTCGGGCATTGAGGTACGCGCCGCGTTCTTCATCTGACATCTGCTCCTCAAGGGCGCAAATTTGCTGTGCTATGGTCAGCTTGGGGCCCAGGGGTGGGGGAGTTGTGGCGCCATCGTCAGGGGGAGGTGAGGGGGAGGTTGAAATGGTAGCTTCTCGAACGTTCAGGTTGCGGTTGGCGTCTGCATTTTTTGGGCAGTTACGAGCCATGTGGCCTTGCACTCGGCACCTGAAACATCATCCTTCTTTTCGGTACTTCTCACGTTCTTCATCGGTGAGGCTTTTGAAGGGGAGAGACACGTTTGCTGAGTCTACGTCCATCAGGACGACGCCGTTGTTGCGGGGGCCTGGTGCGTTGTGTGGACTATTCGTTTGGTATTGTTGATGGTCACGTGGCTGATTCCGCCGAAAACTGGTGAGTCCAGCGTTCTGTAACTCTCGGATACAGTTGACCTCCTTCCTTGCTGCTTCCTTCCACTCAGACATGGTGATTGGCATGTTTTCTCGGCCGATTACTCGGCGGTGGACGTTTTCTCACAGACCCAATCGGTAGCGAGCGATGGTACCCATGGCGTTAGCCTCCCACCCTGCGGCTGCTGCAAGTCTCTCGAAGGTTGCTGTATACACATCTATGTCAAGATCCTTCATCGTGAGTTTTAACAATTGGTTGTATGCCGTCTGAGACTTAGCACTATCCTTCCAGGCCGATTTGAAATCGGTTTCGAAGGCGATCCAGAGGTCCTCCTCTGTCTCAGGGACTGATCGTGGGTTACTGGCATCGGTGCGTTCCTCTAGCTTTTTGTCTTGGGTGTTGACCCAATCCTCGACTAGGGGTCCTTTGATGTAGGACAGCGCAGTGAGTACTCGGTAGAATGGGACTTTTAACAACTCGTTGTTTTTGTTCAGGAGTCGATATCGACGGAATTCATTCAGGAAGGCATCCAATCTCGAGCGATCTCCACTAAAGATGGTAGGTGCTATCCCTTTTAGTCCGTTAGACGGGGGGTGGTTACGGTGGTGGTATTGGCGGACATTGGATTGGTCGGCGGGTTGAGGGGAAGGGTCCCTTGGAGAGATACAGTTCGGGTGAATATATTCCCAGGGATAACGTCAGGCGCGGAGTTGATTGGTAAGTTTCCGATGGTACTTCCACTGCTAGGTGCTGACACTGTGTCTGATCCCGAAGAGTCTGGCTGGTCAACGACTATTGGTGTAATGATGGGTGCAACGGTGGGTGCTCGATGTTTGGGGTGTTGAGGGTCGGTGATGTGCTAGTAACCTGTTCCCCAGTCGTTCACAACAGCTATGAGCTGAGAAGCACGGGTATGCCACTGATGGTTGGCGTTAAGGTATGTGATCAGGAACCAGCGATTGCAGATAAATTCAACAGGTAGAGCTAGGTTGTTATCGGTGCGTTCTGTGGGGATGTAATATCCTTTGTTGTGACCAGTTTTCCTGATCCAGGTGACGGAGGCTTTCACGTGAGGGGGAAGATTGTCAAAGGGGCGACGTCGGATGGGGACGAGTGTGTCGTCGTTCAGGATGTTCACGAGTTCCGAGTAGTTCGCCACGGTGGTCGTTGTTATGCGAGGTTCAGGGTATCGGTGTGTAGTACCACGAAGTAGTACAAGAGCTTGTACTTATGTTACGTCCTTGTGGGGACATTGCTGCGCGACATGCGCCTTTGGTTTCTGTGGGTTCAACGTTAGGGTCTGGGTGGTCACTCGGTACAGGATGAGGCTGCAAGGCCAACTTAGACAGAGAGGAGAGGAATGAGTCTGGGGATTCGCACAAGAGATAAACAAAGTACAAGCTAGGGTACCTATAGTCTGCTATGAGTCTTTTATATACGACACTGGTTGCTAGCTGAGTCAGGTAGAAGGTTGTAGTGGTTTCCAGAATAAGGGAGTCAAACAGGACAGTACGAAAAGAGAGGGATAGGAAGGCACAGCCCTCAGGAACGAGTAATGCAGGGGAAGACAATGGAAGTGGGTAGAACAAGGGAGAAGGTTCTGGGTTACAAGTGGGGGAAGGGGGGAAATAAAAGAAATTCAGCGTCCAAATCATAGTCGCGTAAGTGATGTCATGACAGAGGGGTGTTCAGGTGCGAGATGAAGCAATGCCTTTTATAAGTGACAGCTCTTCTGTACAAAAAGGGGGCATACCGTTGCTGAACTCCCCAACATGATCACAGTCTTTACTTGTCTCATCTTACCACCTACCTTTCTCTCTGTCTCCTTGCTTCGTCGATGGCACCACGCACTCGTGGATCTCATACAAAAGACACAGCAGTTGGCACCCCAAAATCTGAGAATCAATGCCCAATTTCATTCAGAGGGTCTACTCTTGCAAATAGTATGCCTAGTACTTGCAGTAGGGTCCCTGCTTGAAGAATTATACCTGGGAACCCGAACCAGAGTCAGGTAGCCAGTGCATCCACCCCAAATCTGTGCAGAGATTTCTCAGATATATCCAGTACAATCAGTGCTTGGGAAACACACCTTCACTCAAACTTGGAACCCTGGTGAAGCCCATGTCTCCAGCTCCTCAGTGATACAGGCCAATCCCACCAAAAAAGCATGCAATGTGGTAAGTACTTCACAAACACTCAATCGATAATGATCTGATACTCACCAATCATCTTGCAAGGACCCATTCATTCCCACCCAATGCCTCTTGTGTTGCCCAGTGAAAACGAACTTGGAATATCTAGTACATTCACCAATGGAATTGAGGGTGAAGATATAGATGATAGCATTGGAAAGGGTAAAGGCAAACGACTTGAATGCAGTGAGTTGTTTGTGTGATGACAAAGATTATTTGTGCATGTTGTGGAAAGTCAACATGTCAACTCAACCATGAAAATTTTCAGCGTCTTCCTTTTACCCTGGTCGTGGCAACCACTCCCATGCCCTCACTTGTCTCAACCCAGCACTTTCCACTTTTCACACTCCTGATGTAGACGACAATGGCTCTCTTACAGAAGATGACCCAGTAGAAGACGACCATGCTGTTGAGCTTGCCCTCAAATTTCCCAACAAGTTCTCCGAATCTTTGGTGGTCGAGGCATGTCTATATATTGAGGTCAATGTGTAAATATATCCTGACTTATGACTCTCACAGAGGCCATCTTGGCCATCGTCAGGTGGGTCTGAACCTGCTAACACAGCCAGCCAGAGTTCTACCACTGTAATGCCTCGCGAGGCCGAGCCTGACTTAGGCTTTTCAATATGTGATGGCGAATGACAACGTGACTTAGCAGCGATGAGTCAACACTCGTAGGTGTGACTATATGAGGACACTTGCAAGTGCCTCCCTAAGTGAGCTTTGAACAAGCCATTTGAGTCTTCTGAGAGAGAAGAGTCGACTAGGATTTGATGATACAAAAGTGTCAAGCTGTTGACCACATCAGTCGACAGCCGCCTTATAATGAAGTCTCGACTACATGCCTTTGTCAGCGATGCAGCCACTACTACTACTACTTAGTAATCGTCTGCTAGCACTCTGAGTAATCGTACAGTAAGATGATCAGTCATGGTTATGGCTCTTAGTAAGTATTTGGGAGCAACTCGTCATCCCGCTTACCTGCCATCCTAGTAACAGTTCGTTACATCACCCCCTTCACAAGGGTGAGCACCCACGCTTGACTACCCAGTTAGTCACCATAGTAAGTCCGACATCTGTCTCGTGCTCGTCCCATACCCTCTTGAGGGCGTGAGCCCTGCCCAATCACGCTGCTGAGTGTCGTGAACGATCAATGTGGATGAATATGTCATCCTCGAGTTTCTTGATGGCTGCTACCAACTTGATGATGACCTCCTGGGACGTGCGGTAGCATCTCACTTCAGCTTGCAGGGAAATATCCCCTAGCCAAGTGAGGGCTTTGTCTACCTGTCGCTCAGCTGCAGGTCCCATGTCTCGACATGGTTCGGCATGAATGTCCCCTCGATATATTGGCACCCACCTCCCCATCGTTCCGAAGACCTCCGGGTTGTCGAGCATCCTGACTCGCACGTACTTGGCTGGGATGTGTCGACCTTCGTGCTCGATCACCATCGGGACCCAGTTCGCCCCGTTGTTGAGGACAAATCTGCTGGGGGTAGGCAATATGGGATGGAGAGGGTGCCTTGCCGCATGCATTTGGCACGTAGTGATGGGTGACGGGTCGCGTGGTTTGCAATAGGGGGGTAACCCTCACGCCTTGTATCCTGCATCCGCCATGGGGCCGTATATGACGGTGATGGGTGGCAGTCGAAGTATGTGGTCTTCGGTTTCTTCGGTAATGTCGGCGTCGTCAAGTGTTTGAGGGGGCATGTGCTCAGGGGTGCAGTGGCAGTAATTTGGTGGGTTGTCACATTGTGTGCACACGACTTGTGCGACATGGTATGACTCATTGGACAAGTTGTCACTGTCGTAGTGATCGATGGCAGTAGTCAATGTGAAGGCAGTGGAGGGCTGGAGGATACTTGCCTCATCAGCAGCTGTATCCTCATCTGCCTCTCCATCGCCATCTTCTTCGTTATCTGATCCAGCCTCCATGCTTCCATCACCTGCTTCAACAGCCAGTAGTCCTCCCTCATCGTCCTCCACTTGGCTGCTTGCAGGTGTTGGGAATCTCTGGCGAGCCTCGGCCAGGTCGCGTTCTTGTTGTTCTCATTCGGCTCAATCTTGTTCTGCAACTGCTCGGACATGTTCGACGGTGGAGCAGAAGGGGTCATCAACATTGTTGGTAGAGTCGTAGGTGGTGAGGGTGTTGATGTAGGGGATGTCATCAATGTTGATAATGGTGAGAGGAATATGGGACATGTTGGTGAGATGTGGAGAGGATGGAGATGCCAGTCGTTCTGTCAAGGCTGCTTTTATGTGAATTTCAGCCTTCGGGTTAGAGCGTTTGACCTTCCTTATCTCTTCTTCTGCATGAACGTCGTTCCATGGGATCCACTGGTTCTCCGAATCGGTGTAGCCCTTCCACTTGATTAGGTATTGGAGTTTGCATCCCCACCTGTGTCTTCTCGAGTCTAGTACTTTTTCTACTTCATATTCTTCCACGCTGTCAACTAGTTCTGGTGGTGGGCACAAGTAATTTACGCTGTGCATGCGTGTTTCTTTGTAAGGTGTGAGTAAATCTGTGTAAAACACGTCATGTATCTTTCATTGTGGTGGTAGTTTGAGCTGGTAATTCACAGGGGACATCACCTGAACTACCTCAAATGGCCCTTGTCTTCTGGGCACAAGTTTTGCCATTGGTTGATTGGTTCGTAGATTACGCCCATCTAACCACACTTGATCCCCTGTGGCATATCTGGGCATATCTTTACGTTTGATCCACAAATTTTGGGCCTTTGTCATGTTTTCCTGTGCGCTCCAATGGGCCTCCTTCAATTGTTCTAGATGGTCTTGTACTCTTGGCAAGCTGATTGGACCTGGCACCCATCTATCTCTCGGGTGGTACCCCATGAGAGTGAAAAATGGGGTTTGCTTAGTGGTGCTACTCATTGTATTATTGTGGGCAAACTCCACCAATGGTAATTGTGCAGCCCAGTTGTCCTGTCGTTCATTTGCCCAGAGCCTCAGATATTGTTCCAGCCACTGGTTGGTGCATTCTGATTGTCCATCAGTCCTTGGGTGGTACATGGTTGATATGTTCTGCTGGATCTGAAGTGTCCAACACAGTTCTCTCATGAATTTGGCTGCGAATTGGGGGTCTCGGTCACTAATGACCTTGCTTGGTAATCTGAACTGGGGGAGTACTTTCTGGGCATAAAGCATTGCTGTTTCTTCCCCTGATATTGATTCTCGACAAGGGAGAAAGATCGAAGCCTTTGAATAATCGTGGTCTGTGATCGTGAGTATTGAGTCGTACCCATCAGAAGGGGTAACTTAGTGATGAAGTTGATCGCGATTACTTCAAATGGGTTGGCTTCTGGTTGTGGGTATATTGGTGCAAGGGGTGCTTTGGTGGGTCTAGTGTTGACTTTGTGTCTTTGGCACTCTGCGCATCCTTGTACGTATTCTGTGACATCTTGTTTCATCATGGGCCACCAGTAGTACCAAGAGAGTAGTTCATGTGTTTTCGCTATCCCTGGGTGACCTGTGGTTAATACGTCTGATGTTGCCTGATGACTTTCCTTAAGTCTTCGCATTGATGACTGGAGACTACTACTCTCCCGTTCTTGAACCACACTCCATCGATCTTTTTAACTCATGAGGGCTAACCCATGGATTGATCTTCGTTTCATCTTGCTTGACAGGTGTTGATGCTGTCCTGTGGTTGTTCATATGAACAGCTGATCAGGTAGGACGGTTACCTGATCGTTGTCTTTTTCTCCGGTGTCATAGTCTGGTCTTCGAGATAATGTGTCAGCTCTTCCGTAGCTTGACCTTTGAGATGATGGATCTCAATATCATATTCTTCCAATTCCAGTACTTCTCTCACTACCCTTCGACTGATTTTCTGTGGATCTCGCCAGTATTGCAGATTCATATGGTCAGAAAATACTCTGACCTTGTGTGGTGATCCCACCAATAGATACCTCCAGTTCCATGAAGCCTTCACAATCACCAATAACTCGAGGTTGTAGATATCATAATTGTGTTCAGCCTCGTTGAGTGTGGCTGAGTAAACCGCCACTGGATGTCTCTTGCCATCAGTTCCCTTCTGCATTAATACCACTCCTACAGCAAACCCAGAGGCATCAACTTCAAGGTCGTATTGAATCTTTGGGTTTGGGTGAACAAGTATTGGGTCCGTCGTGATTCTCTGTTTGAGTGTGTTAAATGTGTATTGTTGGGTTGGCCCCAGGACCATTCGATGTCTTTTCTTGTTAACTGTTCATTGGTTTTGCAATATTGGCAAATCCTCGAATAAAGGCTGGTAAAAGTTGCAAAAGCCCAAAAAACTACGTACGTCTTTGACTTTGTAGGCATGGGCCAGTTGCGAACTCCTGCCACCTTCACTGGGTCCATGCGCATCATCCCCCTTTCAAGGATTACCCCCAGGTAATCAATAGAAGGAACGTGAAAGGCACATTTGTCCATCTTGAAATATAGGTCATGTTCCGCTGCGACTGCCAGAACTGCCTTGACCACGTTGTATGAGCTTCGTTTGTTTGTTGGATCATGCCAAGTCATTGGTAGTGATGGCTATATCATCCATGTATATCCAAATATTAGTTCTTCGGATTCGAATTTCGCAATCACCGGCTGATAGATCTCATTCATGAATGCTTGGAATGTTGCGGTGAGTTACAAAGTCCGAAATACATGACGGTGGGTTCGAAAAGGCCTGTCGTGTTTTGAACACGGCTTTGTGTTTGTCCCCTTCCTTGATGCAGATGTTATTGTACCCTTGTCTGACATCAAGTTTTGAGAACATGACCGCTCCCCGAGATCTCTCATCAATTCTGATATTAGGGGGAGGGGGTATTGATTCCGTACCGTCCATCGGTTTATCACCAATAGTCTTGGACTGCCATAACTTCCCATCTTTTTTCTTGATAAAAAGAATGATGATGCATATGGCGACTGCAACAGTCATATGTACCCCTTTTTGAGGTGTTCGTTGATAAAGGCATCTAGAGCCTCATCTTCCATGCGTGTCATGGGGTAACTTTGCATGTGATCACCATTGGGGCATTAGGTTGCAGGTGATCGCATGATTGCAAGGTCCCGTTCTGGTAGTCAGGTCAAGGCTTCTTTGTCAATACCTTGCGGAATCTTCATATTGTGGGGGTAAGGTTGCTGTTTTGCTTTTGGGTTTTGTGGCGATTGCTTGTTCTATAGCAGGGATTGTATTCGACATCCCTGCGTTTCTTCTATTTCTAATTGCTTGACAATGTCTTCTTTTTCTTTGGTCAACAGGTGCACTAGGACATCACATCTCTGAGCGCGTTGACCGTTTCGATGGTGATGGGGAGGTGGATCTGAGCAATGTTTCCCTTCCTCCAGTCAACTTGGGTTCATAGCAGTGAGCCAAGGATATCCAAGAGGATATCTTCTTTCCTATGTCCATGACTAGAAACCACATTTCTTTATCATTGCCCCTACATTGACTCAGAGGATGACATAGCTGGTTATCTGTCCTGCTTTGTTGGTGGTGTCATCGATGTTGTAGATCCTCTTTGGCTTTTCTAACAGCCATGTTTTTATCCCATTCATTGGAGAAATGTTCGCTCACAAAATTGTCGGTGGCTCCCGAGTCCACCAGTGCTTTAATATCAGCCGTGTTGTAACGTGTGTGCAGTTGAACTGGAACTCGCATAGATCATAGCGCATAATGTACACAGAGTTACAACGAAGTGCCCTCACCCAGGCCGCGGTTCAGGCGTCTGAAAAATCTGTCCCCATCAACTTCTGAAGGATTAGATCCTTCACTTCTTTCCCTTGCTGGCAACTCCTCTAACCAGTCTTCGCTTTTCTTCATCCGTCCTTGGTTTGTCTTCGCACCCCTTATTTGGGGAATGCGCCTGTTGCTTGCGGTTGGCGCAATCTCTGCTGATGTGCCCCATTTTTCGCAGTTGTAGCACTGAACTTGACTAAAGTCTCGGCGCCTTTCTTGTTGCTTCTGGAGATATCCTCCTCTCAGGGGAAAGGAGGTCGTGGGGTATTAATGATGTCCTCTGCTCCTGCGAGTCTCCCTCTGACCTGGTCAGCTGATGTGTCCATCACATCTGGGTGAGATAGTGGGGCGAGTAATTTTGCCAGTGCTCCGGATTGGTTTTTGTTAGCGTTGGCCTTGAAGTGTCAAGGTTACTGGCACCGTCTGCATGTGTATCCACTTTTGTTGCCTTTTAAGGGCCGATGCCTCCATTCTTTGTATGTCCTTGGATCGTCGTGCTGGTACATGGCTTCATACAGCACCCTTGGTAACCCTTTTATGAAGTACTTGAGGGTTTGTTCTGCATTGATGTTGTAACCCGCATATCGAACTAGTTGTTCGAATAGTGCGATGTAGTCGTCTATCCTTCCTTCCTTCATACGTATCCTGATCTAGTTGGGCCTGTGCTCATTCCTTGCTAAGTACATCCAAATTGCCTTCTGAAGGTGTAGGATGTTGTTCCATAGTCGATTATTGAACTGGCTGACTCCTCAGTCCACTTCTCGAACCAGCCATTGGCTTGCTGACATGACCCAGGTGTTAACCAGGTCTCCCTGTACGTAGGTGAGAACAACATAGCTTTTTGGTATTTGTTCCTCATTGCCACATGACTGGCATTGACTCCTGCATATACTTCCCATTGAAGGATGAACCCTTCGACCTTGGATCGGTCACCGTTGAACAGGCTTGGTGGGTTTCCTATGAACTTGTTGTTTGCTTGGTGTGCTGGGGGTCCAGGGGCGATGGGTGATCCTCCCCCTCCTGCTGGTGGTGGGCCTCCCCCACCTCCTCCCATATGTGGTGGATTTGGTCTTCTGTCATACGGATATCCACGGTGTCCTTCTCCTCTGTTGATTCTTTCATTATTTTGGGGTGGTTCGAAATAGTCGAAATCAAATCCTCCCAGTTGGTCCGGCTCATCTGGACCCATCGCTCGACGCGCAGCTTGTAAATCTTCAGGGTTCATGTCTACTACATGCCCTGTTCGTTCGTCAATAATGAGTGGTTGTGGCTCTTCGGTTATGGTTTGAGTTGCCATAATAATCAGGTCAGGGATATGTAACGTAGCTGTCTGTTGGGTGATCTCATCCACTTCTGGTCCTTGTTTGTAGACGTTGATAGGTTCTGGTGCTTCTGCCAGAATTGATGGTGTATCTGCTCGTTCACTCATGTGACTGGTGTTTGATCAAGCTGGAGTACGGTGTTGGAGTTCTGGAGATACTGGGGCAGATTCAGTTTCTTCGGGTTGGCCGTCGATCTGTCCTTGGTCTTCAATTGGTAGTGCCTCTACTATAGGTATGTTGCAATTGAGATCGTCTGCTGCTGGTCGTGCTGCTTCGAAGTGATGTAGGGTGCAATTCCACCTGAGTTCTACCCAGCAACACCTATCTTGGTTGAAAACTATAGGGTGATACCTTTGTGCAGTGGCGGCTTCTGTGTAGTAGCCTGTGTTGTAGTGTTCTAGGTTTCCTTGCCTTCTTGAGTCAGGGATCGTTCTCCACCTGAGTCATCCTTTGAGGTATCATATGGGGGCGTCCCATTCTCTTGTGTTGATCTGGTAGGTTGGAATTCCCAACCGTCCTTGGTGTTTAGTGTCGCCACGGCATATGAGGAGAGCTTGACACTGATGTAATGCCTCCCGAGGCCAAGCCTGACTTAGGCTTTTCAATACGTGGTGGCGAATGACAACGTGACTTAGCAGCGATGAGTCAACACTTGTAGGTGTGACTATATGAGGACACTTGCAAGTGCCTCCCTAAGCGAGCTTTGAACAAGCCATTCGAGTCTTCTGAGAGAGAAGAGTCGACTAGGATTCGATGATACAAAAGTGTCAAGCTGTTGACCACATCAGTCGACAGCTGCCTTATAACGAAGTCTTGACTACACACCTTTGTCAGCGATGCAGCCACTACTACTACTACTTAGTAATCGTCTGCTAGCACTCTGAGTAATCGTACAGTAAGATGATCAGTCATGGTTACAGCTCTTAGTAAGTATTCAGGAGCGACTCATCATCCCGCTTACCCACCATCCTAGTAACAGTTTGTTACAACCATGTCCATTCATGATGCCGAGTGGATGGCAGCAACCTCTCTTCTTACATTTTCCCTGCCAGAATATGACCTAGGCAGTGTCACTGCCCAACTCCCAGGTGAGCAAAACATATTTATTACAGTATCTGTAGTGACTTGCAGATAGAAGGTGTTGCAACTGGACTGCCAAATGTGGATGCAACAATGATTTTTCCCGAAGCCCCTCAAGCAGTTTGGCCGATTGACACTGATCTGGTATTTCCTGAGGGCTGCAATAAACTCAAGATTACTAACCAATGTCCTGTTGTCCACGCTGTTTTATATGAAGTGATCAAATTTCTCCAGGCAGGGATGTTATTTAACCATGGCTTTCCAGATGCCTCTGTGGCGCTTGGTTTGATCAAGGATTGTTTGTTGACTGCTGCGGACCACCTCACCCCTGTTTCCATGGACATTCTCGACAGACTCAAATGTAACAATGTTTATTTGGCGAAGATCACGCCCTTGGTAAGACTTCAATCTTGTTTGACAGGCTGCACTGACAACAATTCACAGCCACGTGCTCGGATATGCTTGATCCAAAGTGAAGTCAAGGAATGCCTGACTGTTATCACAATGGGTCTGCTGCTGGCTTTGTGTAACGTCTCCACTTGACATTGATCCGACTTGGATCTGATTGGGCTTCCTTGCTTCAACACTGAGCAAAGTGCATGGCTTCTGAACCCAGACACCCAATACTGAGCAAAGCGCACGGCTTCTGAACCCAGGAATCTACTAGCTGAGCAAAGCGCACAGCTTCTGAACTCAGAGAACGACTTGTAAAAGGGAGATGACTTAATAAGGTTCCCTAAAACTGCCTAGCTTGATGTACAACACAAGGTGGCAACGCCTAACACTTAAGTTGGCAACAAGAATAGTCACACTGACTAATGACTCTGCTATAAGACTGTCTGACTTTCCCTGAGAGGAATACAGGTGGATATCAAGACAACTAAGCTAACGACTCATAGCGAAGCTTGTACAGCATATATAGTAATTGTCCATCAAGCCACAAAGGCGACACATATAGTATGAGTAATATATCACAAAGGATGACTCACACATCAATAAGCGAATGAGTAAGTGAATGTCAAAGCATCACAAAGCATGAATAAGGGGAAATGTCATCCACATCAGTAAGCCATAATAATGCATCAGTAAGCAATGGCTTGGCGCTAACACAGGCGCTTCCAAGACTAATCCATCTTGAACACATACCTGAAAGGGGATCAAACCTTGGCCCGTTGGAATCCGCCCAACATCAAGCCTACGACCCACTGGAGTTCGTCCCAACATCAGGTCGCTGGTCTTACACCACACATTCATAATCTCTGTTTGTAGTTGGTCTTCGTCTGGACACAACCGCATTCCGCCAAGTTCCACTGGCTACTTCCAGAGTCCCCTGACTTATGGGTTAGGTCAGATACATACTGTGACCCAGGACTTTCATCACATGACCATGTCACGTGACCCTCATCCGTCCTGTAATGACCTTTCTGCCAGCATCTGAGAGCGTACCGCAAGTGATCATATTACTCACGAGCTGGCAGACATGGTACGCTTCGTCTTCTGTGACATAACTGTCATCTTCTGCCACTACGAGGGCACGTACAGCTGCTTCTTCCTTGATGTCTTCTTGGTCACATGACTCCCAGGTATGTGCTTCTGGGTAATCATAGCAGTTCTCCCAATGCTTGTGGAGACACTTGCGTTGTTTGTGGACGCTGGCAGGTCGAGCAGGGCTGGATTGTAACACTTTGGGTTTGCCATTGGACAAAATTGGTTATGTCCAAAAGCAATTGTCACGTTATACATACACTTTCCCAAAGGCCAAGCTGGTATGCCAGGCATTTCTTCTAGGATATGCTCTAACCACTTGACAGGCAAATGCACCAAACAGCCTTGTGATGTGCTCCAGGCCATATCAAAATGATCGCATCATCAACGCAATCTGGGCACTGTACTTTGCTGGAGGGGCCAAGTTGTTCACAAGATGTTTCCAGTATCTCTTCCCAACATACAAAGCTTGTGAAGGCAACCAAGTTTATGAAGTTTCAATACCTATGGTCATGCTGGTTGCAACTGCAGTAAGGACCTCTTTTTTTTTTGGCTATGTCTTGCACTCACTCTATTTACAAGTTGTATGCAGTGCTTTACAAGTGGCACACCGGAAAACAGAAGGTCACAGAATTTTCAGCAAATGCATATATGGACGTATACAATGGTCATGTCAACACATTAAAACACATTCAAGAGAGGTGTGAGGGTGCCTTTCATTTGATGATGGCTGACATCTACACACAGGCAAAGTACTACATCTTCTTTTATTCTATGGTTTTTGCAGGCATTAATTACTTCAACATTGTAGCATGCCTCTCGTGACGGAACCAGTCTCGGCTCTTCCAATTTCTGAGCTCGATCTCAACAATATCAATGGTATCGATGGTTAGCTTGTTGCAAGAGTACTTCAACACTGCCTAGAAGTACTGTAAGTATTTTTTAACTGCTCAAATAGGTTGCTGATTGATGTGCCAGTCAACAGTACTTCTTCTATACCCAATCCTGTGTCACTCCTTTCCTAACTGCTTGCATATTTTTTCGATCAAGATGTCTTGTCGCTGGAGGTCTGCTTTGGTGGATATACCTACTTATTGTCACTTGTTCCAATTTCTGATCTTGTGTTTATCTTAATATGTCATACCATAATTCGTGATAGTATCAGGATTCAGGACAATTTTATAAAAAAATTAGATCGGCAACCGCTATTTGTCGATCCCTATAAACCTCGTAACGCGTGATAATGTGAAAGCAATTATCGAACTGCCGAGTGGACGCTTTTGGCCGATAATGCCCTGTCAGCCACACTAATTATTGATAAATTTTCGTGGGGACTAAGCAAGATGCGATAATTCAATAATTCGGGTATTTATCGATAATTATCCCTTGCTAGCTGGGGAGGTTTTTCCCGATGGAGTATCCCTTTCGCAAGTTGAAAGTGCTTTGAAGTATGCCTCCTCAGAAGTTCAAGGTCTGACGGTGCGTCGCTTGGAGCAGCACCATGACCTCAGCAGAGATGTGCGGCTCAAGGGCCTGCAGATAGATAGGCAGGCAAGCACGTAGGGACACGGGTTGTTCAAGTTGTTGCTGACATCCGACTCGTAGGTGTACAGCGGTTTTGGGAGGGCGCAGAACGGTGTGCAAGAACGAGAAAGAGTCAGAGTGGAAGTCAAAATGCGGCCGTCAGCATCATCAGCATCATCAGATGACTTTGGTGGAGATGACAAGACAGGTTAGTATACCTCGGCTTATAACTTACATCCACGCACTTGCACTGGCGCGCGATCGTGTGAAAAAGGTCAATCACCAGATATCCACGATCATTAGATAATTTCGACCTCACAATCTCCCGAAAAAAATCTGGGAGACTGGGAGACCCTCCCATACTGCTCTGTTCAGACATGAAGCAAATCAAAAACCTGCCATAGGTAATGGGATTCTCGCTCGCAGACAAGGAATACATTTTGAATGCCTTTTGCAACGTGAATTTCATTTGGCCAGATTAAGACGTGCCAGTGGTATGGACAGAAAGAAGCCGCATAGACATGTGGACCATGACCACTCAGCAATACCGTACCAATGTCGAGTAAGGTACTGCACAAGTGTGATTTGTAGTAACGATTGATATAGACGAAGACGATAAATGCATTATATAGAAACGTAGAGTGCAGGAAAAGCAATGAGTGTTCTAAATAAAAGAGGGGGTAAGGAAGATGCCGTTTAGGGAAGAGGGTAATCGACTTACCAAAACAACATCCGATCTATCTTACATCTCAACAACCTCGAGGACCGCAGGCCGCGATGCTGGCCTAAACGGACTGACAGAATACGTCGAAGAATTTGACTCTGTGATGCTGCCCTGATCCACAGTCAGCACTTCTACCCGCGGCGACGATGACGACCAGGACATGACTCGTCAACATAGAGTAGTCAACTCACCCCACGCCGTCTCGAGGGAGGGAACTCAGTCAATGGCACATCCGGCATCGACTGTGACTCGGTGAGCTGGTCCGCCATCGGAGTTGCGAACAGTCGCGAAATGGTAGACAAGACCGATCGGGAGAGCGTGGGCTGGGAGCGAGAGGGAGAGAACGGCCGGGACATCATGGGGATGAAATATGTCACCTTGGGCGGGTGGGTGTGTTTGGAGTGTGTCGCGGGAGTGCGAATGGGTTGTGATGACAGGGCATGGATAGTCTTCGTTATATAGGAGGATAGGAGGATTATGCTTGTGCCCTGGGCTTGGCAGCTCGGGGATGAGGATGACACGATTCGTCATCGTCAGCCCCCAGCCGGACCAAGCCGGAAGCATCGGGAAAACAAACAAATCGTGTCCGCGATGACTAATTATCTATTTTGCCTCAACGTTCACCTGTAGCCATGATCAGATGCGGTGAATATCTTGAATCGCTAACGGCCCATAGAAAGAACACCATCTCGAGTGAGCGGCAGCTTGAGATACTGGATACTGTACCGCCGGTGGCTACCGTCGGATGTCACTCGCGGGCTGCGGACCTGACTTCCGAGCTTACTCAGGACGCGTGATGTGTAGTTGTAATCAAAATCCTCGATAAGCACCAGTTTTGCGCCACAAGGAACAGCTTTCAACAACTTTCAACCCAAGCGCGGCCACATCAAAGCAGTTTCTGTACTCGCGAACTCCCGACGGCGCCACTGGGGGTTCCGACTGCGTTTGTGCGGAGGGGCAAGCCCAGTGAAAAGCCTTGGTAAACCCCGCTCCCGAATGTCCATACGGAAAGGCAGCCGATCCCGACCGATGATCTGGACATGAGTGCCTTGTGCTGTACAAGTGACTGCTGATACGACCCATTGTACCTGGTACACTACTAAGGTGGCGCAGGGCCAGACATACGTGGCCTTGTACGTGGATATGCAGTCGATGAGACAGGAGCATCTGCTGTCGTAGATTCCGCAATGAAAAAGCTTATCTCGAAAAATACCCCCACAGCCCCGCGGACAAAGTGACGTGACTTCGATGTCGATGGATAGTATATGAAGGCTCGACAAAGGGCTTAGTAGATAGGCCCAACGTTGTCCCGAAAAAGCTATTGTTCCCGTCTGGCATATCGGTTCTCGGCTCGGGAGCATAATAAGAATCCTGGGCACAGGGATAACACTGCCCCGGTTTCTCCCTTAGTTGTCATCTACGATATACCGACTCTTTGAAACGTTTCTCCTCAGATAGGCTGCAATTGCTGAGGTACGAGACCATTCGAAGATGTTAAGTGGGAGTTCAGTCTTTACCTCGGTAAGACTCGGCCACTCGGACATTCTCTGCATTATCGATCCCCCGAACCCCGCTCGCAGCGGCTGGAACAGGGCCACCATCGGCTTTATTGATCCTCACTCTGGAGCGATCTTATCAACGGGAACGACTTAGTCTGGTTGAGGTTTAGATTTTGCCAATGATCCCCTGCCATCCCAGGCCCTACTCATGAGAGCAGTGACATCCTCTCAACCTCAGAGCGCTTCGCACTGCTAAGCCATCTGCAAGTGCAGATGAACAGTTTCCCCTTCGACTATTCTGGACTACCACCGCGAAGGTGTAAAAAGAGTCGATTGCAATACATCAGGTCATCTCTAAGCTCTAGCTATGGACATCCTCTTTCTACAAACAACAATTCTGGCATGGCCGCAACCGGGCAGCCCCCTCAGACAGTCTTCCAACCAGTGAGCCCGCGTTGGTCGACCTGCCCCTCCCACACGCCTGTGTCAGCGTTGTGGCGCCACACGAAGCGGCGCGAGGAGAGCCACAGCGACACCGTGCGCAGGCTGGGACAGAACGTGTGCAATTCCGTGACGAGGATGCGCTGCAGCGCGCCAGTCGGGAGCGGCGACCAGGTGCTGAGCTCAAACTCGAGCATCACGAGCGCCTCGAAACATGTCAGCGCCTCGTGCACTGCGGTACGCTGTGGGTGCGACCAAACGAACAGAAAGACGTCAGTAGACATGCGGAGATAGAGAGGGGAGCAGGCACAGAACGGGGCGTACCGGGCCGATGGGCAGTGGGAGCAAGCCGAGATATCGCAACTGCGGGCAGTGCTCCGCAGCGAGCGCGATGACGTCTGCTGTACGTGCCTCAGGAACTTCGTACAGGCTCAAAGAGCGTAGTGTCTTGTGTGCGCAGGCGAGACGCGGAATGAGGTGTAACAGATTCGCATCGCGGTCCGTGGCCCGCGCATTTGGACCAGAATCGCCGAGGACTTGCAGGTGCGTGAGCGGGCTGCGCGCAAATGCGTATGCAAGGCTCAGCGGACACTCGACAGTGTTGAGGAGTGGTAGGTCCAACGTCTCGGACTCGGGCTCGGCATTGGGATTGAGATTGGGGTCGGCAACTTCCGCCGTTGGGTTTGCCACCTCGGCCGCCGTGTCGGCTGCCCCGCGCAATCTGGCACTCTCAGAGGGCTGGCGGCAGTCCTCCGCAAGCTCGAGGACCCAGAGTGCTCGCAGCGTCGTTTGGGTACGCACAAACGCCGCGACTCGCAAGTCCCAGGGGATGCAGAGACGGAGGTCGCGGAGGCGGAAAGAGGGTGCGAGGGTAGGACCCACGATAGTCGTATGCCACGCGCATCAATGGCGAAGGCCTCGAGGCGTGGAAGGGCCTCGAGGGCGCGTTGAAGTGCTTGCCACACGTTCAGAGGGCCTTGCCCGAGGACGAGACTACGAACGTGCGTGGCTAGGCTGGCCGTACGTGCCAATGTTTCGCAAGCTAAGAAAGCAGTGGAGGGTTTGGTGAGAATGAGAGAATGGTACAGGCGCCGGGTGGCAGACGAATGAAAGGACTTTGTGGTGAGACAAAGGGAAGGAAGGTCGGAGACGCGTACATGCGACGTTATAAAGGAAACAACGACGGGGTGGTTCAAGGCAATGGCTGCGGGAGAGGAGACCATTCTGAGCGCTTTGAGGAGCAGACTCTCATCCTGGACTGGTGGCGACGGATTTATTAATTAATGGCGTGAGATGCAACACAAGTACGTACGCCAAAGGTGAGAACAAACAATGGCAGAAGAGAAATAGTAAAAATGATGCCCGCTGGCTGGATTGAACAACCGACCTCATCATTACGAGTGACGCGCTCTACCACTGAGCTAAGCGGGCTCTTTTATGAAGCCGAGTAATGTGAGTTGTGTATCATACACACCGCATTGACAAATCACGTCAAAATCCAGGCCCAGTCCAGCCACATACACCATCGAAGCACTCACTCATACCCAGTGAATCACCCTTTTCCTTAACGTCTCCTACCAGCACCATCTTCCTAAACACATCCATATACCATGGCGGAGCCCACGAAAGCAGAGACGGACCAGGTCTTCAAGGTCCTCAAGTCTGGCAAGGGCAACAAGGTGCGAAAGCCTTCACAGTGTTGCGATAACAGCTGATCTGGTTGTTAGATGTGCTTTGACTGCCAAGCTCGTAACCCGACATGGGCCAGTGTTACATTTGGCTTATACATCTGCCTCGACTGTTCCAGTGTGCATCGCAATATGGGTGTGCACATCTCCTTCGTCCGGTACGTCTCTGCCCCATCGAACACATGTAGCTTGTCCCCTAACACCACAGCTTCAAGTTCAACCAACCTCGATAGTTGGCAGCTCAACCAACTACGGACAATGAAAGTTGGTGGCAACGGTTCTGCCACTGAATTCTTCACGCGACATGGTGGCTCTTCGTTACTCAACGACTCTGATGTCAAGAAGAAATACTCAAGCCGCGTGGCTGAGCTATACAAAGAAGAGCTCATGCGCCGGGTTAAGGAAGATATAGCACAGTGCGTTGCGTTGTAATGGCGACCGGCTAGCTACAAACTCACCACGCAAGTGCATCCGCACAGGTTCCCGAACGGAATCGTCGTCGACGGCGTAGACACCTCTAAGTCCGCGGCGCAACCCTCTGCTGCAGCCGACGAAGAAGACTTTTTCTCGTCCTGGGACAAACCCGCTCCCAAAGCCAAACCCGCTTCACCCCCGCCAAAACCCACCGCACCGCCGTCCATCGGGCGCACTGTTTCCGCCCCCGCGCCTTCTCCCCGCCCGCCCCAGTTGCCGCAGCACCTCGTACCGTCACGTCATCCTCCCTGCGCTCAAACGCTGCCTCGGCAGCTGGTGGGGCCCGCACGCTCACCTCCAGTAGTACTTCGAGCTCAGGCACAGGCGCAGGCGCCGCGCGCCCTGTAAAGAAGGGCCTTGGTGCAAAGAAGGCAGCTCCGGTGGACTTTGCGGAGGTCGAGCGCCGCGCGGCTGCTGAGGCTGAGCGGATCCGCCAGTTGGGCTACGATCGTGAGCGCGAAGAGGCTGAAGCGCAGGCCGCACGCGAGGCGGCAGCATTGGAACTGAAAAACAAGAACACAACCGCTACGAGTTCGGGCGCTAAACAGACGGCCTCTCCCGGCGCCAATGCTGCGGACGTAGAGAAGCTCGGAACCGGAGTGAAAAAGCTTGGTTTTGGTGCGTTGCCCCGCGCACAAGCAGCGGCACCGAAGACGTTCGTTATCTTTCCCTTTCGGAAATTCCCGATATGACTGACGTTTTTTCTCTCACCGGCGAAATATTTTGCTCAGATCTACTGCACCCGTCGCTGACGACGCCCCAACCACGGCCCGCGACCGTTTTGGAAATCAGAAGGCGATTTCGAGTGACATGTTCTTCGAGCGGGTTCGTATGACCCCACTACCGTCGCCGAGGGACGTGCGCGGCTCGCGCAGTTCCAGGGTGCCACGTCCATCTCGTCGAACCAATATTTCGGCCGCGAAGAGGAAGAAATGCCGGAGAGGGATCGGACGGTTTACTCGGCGATGGCAGCCTAGCAGGACTCGAGAACGCGGCGCGCGATGCTGTGACTCGCATCATGACTAATCCCGACGTGCAGAATCTGGGAGAGAGCTTACGTTCTGGCGCCCTCAAGGTGTGTGACCCTTCTCTATTACAATGCCGAGATACCCAGAGGACTGATGCTGATTTGTCTCGCCGCAGCTCTCGGACTATCTGGCTCAGATGTCAGAACGCTAGTTTGGTGGGGCCGGGCTCGGAATATGTGGGTGGGGCGGAGGGGAGGTGTTCGACAGGTTCTGTATCTGTTCGAATGGAACATTGTTGTGTTTCATCCTGTCCTAGACAATTCTGTGCCCACCCAGCCGCGCGCCGAGAATCTGATTCTCCCAACTGATCCTCCTAGAACCTCTATTTTTCTACCTACGTTTCCATAATCGAGGCCGGCATTACGCGCGCGTGCTGCGCAGAGTGTACAAGCGTCCGAGCTTTCCGTAAAACAGAGATACGATGTCTGAGCCACTTTCTCGGACTCCCAAATGTGGATCTTTAACTGCTTTCCATTTTGACAACCTCTTCAAGTTGCTATATTCAATCACAATCGGAACCCCCCAAGTACTTGTTCCTAGTGTTCCTACCCCTCTCACATGTGCTCGTTTCATTTGCGCCAGAATTGTTGGCTCTTTCTCACATACATCAAAGCAGGACTTGCTGATCAAGGGACAAGGCATACGGTCACCGGTCACCATGTATATTACGGAAGGAGGGCCAGTGACAGAACAACAAGGCGTCCATGATTGTTTCGCCAGGGGACACCCCAAGGCTATTCGATTGAGGTCGGTCTGCCGTCGTGTTCTGTTAGAACCATCAGCAAATCTCGATCTTCATGTGCCTCTACATTTAGTTGCCGGAGGGAAGGGAAAAGCTATCAGGCACAGCGTTGTTCGGCAACAAGGCATGCATCGATTCTTTCCCGTGAGACACCAAAGGCTATTCGATTGAACCCTGGCGGTCGGTGTGCTGCCGGTTAGTTGTTAGAATCGCCACCTGCGCCTCTAGAGCATGCAATTAAGTTGCCGGTCATCCAGCGAGGAAAAGTGGGGGAGGGAAGAGGGAGTGCGGCAACAAAGCGCCCATCATTTCTTTCGACAGGTGACACCCAATGTTACTCGATTCGATTCAACCAGGGCATACGGTGTGCCGGCGTGTTCTGTTAGAACCATCAGCAAATCTTGATCTACCTGTACCTCTGGAGCAGACCGTTAAGTTGCCGGTCATCCGATGGGCGAGGAAGAAAGGGAGGGAAGGGGGATTACAGCACAACACAGTACGGCAACAATGTGTCTATGATTCTTTCGCCCGGGACACCCAAGTAGACTCGTAATCAGCCGTTCGAATGAGAGGATTATTGAGGGGCTTCGTAGCGACTTGGAGAAACCTCGATTCTCTGTCGAGGACCTGCGGAGCTGGCACCCCATAGAAGGAACGATCACTGGTCTACATCCAAGGATACTCGATTCGATTCAACCCGGGCAGTCGGTGTGCGTGTGGTACCGCATTTTGTTAGAACCATCAGAGAATCTTGATCAAACTTACTAGTACTGTACCTCAAGACCAGGCCATTACTGGGGGAAGGCTGGCACAGCACAGCGCTGGGAGTCCGATTTCCCCTCTTTTTATCTTCGCCCTGGCCAGCCGGAACCGTTCTCTTAAGTGTTTCATCGCCGCCACTGCAGGTACAAGCGGTGGCAAGAACGTTTCCAAACAAAGATGACGGCAAAGAGGAACTTGAACTGGAAAAACAATAAAGAGTGTACTAGTCACGAGATACTGTGATAACAGAGAGATAGAGCGAGGTGAAGATGACGACGGGGATGATCAGCACCAACGAGCGTCGCCAACCAAACCGACCAAACGATGTGTAACTTACTAGTAATCTACCGGCAACCCCCGAAGCTGAGCTAATTTACCAAGTTGGCGGTGACAGCAACGGTTCAACGGGACAGTCTGTCCCACTGGCAGCGGTACTGGTAAAACCCACTCGTAGGATCCGCTCTTTCCAAACTCCCGTTTCAGGGTCCTTACAGTAGGGGGCCAAATCTGTTATTAGTGCTATCTCACGACGTAATGTTTTCTGTGCGGTTCTTGGTCCGGTTGTCGGTGCCCTACTCCGCCTTACCCGCAGATCACCGCCACTAGTTTCCGAGTCGTCTCTCTACATCAGGCCGCTTTGTGAAATCGCTTGGCAGATGCGGGTGCTCGAAAGTATGTAACACATGACTGCATGACTCGCTGGAGGGCGGAACGTCAGTACACGCGTGCCAGCCAGCACGCTGCTACTGGACGTTACAAGTTACAACCTTTCACGGACGGACAATAATGACTGATTTTTTTGGTTCAAGTTACGAGGCCGCTGAGCGGAGCGCCGCCTTTCATCCATCTGCGCCAATCACCTGTCCTCGGGATCCGAAAAAATCATTCCAGCGCCATGCTGTGATCTAGCTGGTGGTTTCTACCGCGCAAAATACTGTATATATATACATCCAGTATCTGCCTCTCGAGAAACACCCCATCCAACTCTACGACGGCACCCAATGATTCACGGAGGAAGCGAAGACCCGAGAGACGCGAGTTACGACGGAGAACCAGATACGCGTCCCACATCGCAGTATCATCTTTCCGAGAACGAACACGTGAAAGGGCCACCAGTACAGTGTACGGTGAGCACCCACGGTTGTCCCGTAGTCGTCGTGACTACCCACACGACACGTTTGAAGGCCCCACCCTCTTCACAGTACTTGGGCTATGCTCCTTGGAATGCCCCGCCGCCGCATCCCGGCTTTCAGGAGCCGCCCTATGCCGCGCCGTATCCCGGCGATATTGCCCCGGGAAATGGCGCTTGGCACGAAGCCCGACAAATTTTTCCTCCTGTTCCAGCAATGGCAAGTCTTCTTCATCGCAAAGTTCAAGTCGCTAATTGTATTGCATTTCTCAGAGCGCCGAGTCCAGATACACAGATAAAGGAGCAGGGACTACCAGTGGAGCTATTCCACGCCACTGGGATAGCGGAAACCCCACAAGTGCAACATGCGTTTACGCCCCGCCGCTCGCTTCCGTGAGTTTCATCGACACGCGGACTCAGTCCGAGTCCCCGGTCGTCTGACATGCCATTAGAACTCCCAACCCGACTACATGCCAGGGGCGGGCCAAGGCCCAACATCGGCGCCTAACATTCACTCGGGAGCCAGTACGAGCGCGCAACCTTATGCCACTGGTATCGATGCGCCTGTGCCCTCAGAATTTCTCAGGTCCCTTGCAAGGCGCCTCATCCTCGATAGGGGGACCCACGTCAATGTGCTCAACGCGGAAGCAAGCGGGAGCGGTCGTTTGAAAGTAACCATCACACTCGAAACCGCGGACATCGTCTGACGTGGTGACGGAGGCTATGATGAGAAATCTGTCGCTCCGCGAGTCAGCACAGCTGTCATATACGAAAACAGTCGGGTAGTTTCAGTCTCCACTCGATAATCTTGAAAAAGAAGAAAAGGAGGTTGTTGTAATATGTCTGTGGAAAAAAACGGATCTTTGAGCGTCACTACCTTGTGGGTCGAGGCCCATGGGTGAACTCGTGCAGCCACAGGGAAGGGGCGAGAAAGGGCGCGTGCTGTACAGGCAAGCAAATGGACGGAGCCATCCAAGAAATCTATGCAGGGAGGTTGACTGAGAAGCGCAGCGAGTGGGCAAAAGCACGAAGTGCTTCTCGATCGAAAATAAGGTTGTCTTGTGTCCGAGGCGAGGTCGCGACGGGCGGGCGGGGCCACCTGGAGAGAGTTGATGAGCGTCGGAGACATAGGTCTCATCATCGATCCCTTTTGGCGAATTTTCTGGGTGCGGCGGGGCGGGAGAAAGAAAAGAGGCCGATTCATAGAACCGGATGGAAAGGAGGAAAGACAGGTGGCGGCACGGAAGAGAGGGATGGGCCCGTGCCGCCTGGTCCGTTCGCACGAAGACTATGCTCTGTGCCCACGCTCGTGCCTCGCTTCGGCATAGACCGGGCAGAGAGATACAGAAAATACGCAGAGGGACAAGTATTTATTTTCAGAAACGGGTCGCAAACTGTGGCCTTGTGGCCTTGGTCAATACAATCCTCGCTAAGATAGTAGGAAGGGGTGAGAAGAAGAGACCAAAAGTGAGATGCTTCCTCCATGTGTCATTGTCCCGGATGCGGTTTCAGGTACAGCTACGATGAGTAAAGTTGAGCATTTCTTGTCTCTAGAACAAGGGAACAAGAAAAGGAATCTGAGGAGAGATGGGAGGCGAATCAGGCGATCCAAACTGGCAGAGAGGAGGCAGGCAACATCCTATCGGACACTGACAAATGGGGTAAAAAAGCGCCAAGGGAATCCTCCGATGTGGATGGGATCCCCGTCAAAGATCATGCTTCGACAGTGAACGCGACGCATGGAAAACAACGGAATAATCAGATAGCCTCCTCGTGTTGTGCACCATTCAGTCTCCATGTGCACAGGCCATTACAGAATCGTTGGACCGTCTACTAGGAACACTAAATGGATTGGAGCGGATCAGGGCAACTCCTGGTCCAGCCCGCAAACCCGAGGGACAATCGCTCAAACATCATTAGGAATTCCGTGATGAGCGAATTGGACGTGATGCCCGGCGTCGGGGAATGGTTAGCTCAATTCATATCATAGAGGTTTCAAGATATGATTCATGAAATCAGATCAGCTGAGCCGCATCTCGTCACACGCACCAATGGTGCCAGAAGGAGCCAGGTTTAAGAATTACGATCAGTAAATTGCAAGTAGCGCAATGCTGGACCTGCAACGGCTTCACGTAACCAGGTTATTGCGCGATTAGCGGAGTAAAGGTGGCGTACAATTTACTGAGGTAACTGAAACCCCCAACTCGGGCGGGCGCATTTCTGGGACCGCAACGAGGTCAACGAATGACTACGAGTAACTGCGTTTAGATCACAGTACACGACGTACATAATGAGGGCTCTCATCACCCAATGGACTTGGTTCCACAGCTTGGTCCTGGGACAAATAAGAGGCTGCTTTTGGTTGGACTACAGTACAGTAGTATGAAGGGCGTGGCGTTCCGGGATATAAAAAGAAGCACGAAATGGGGTGAGGCCAGCAGGGCGCAAAACTAGTGGCGGCCTCTTCCGGCGCAAACGGAGATGAGGAGGAGCGAAAAGGCATCCCGCGCACAGCCAGCGGCGGCCGTGGATTCGCCTTCGGACATCGCCGGACTGTCTTGTTTGGACGTCATCTTTTCCTGGATGCGTCGCGGACGTCGTGGCACTCATTACCCGACTCTGAGACTGATTTAGAGAAACTTGGTGTTCTTCGAGTGAGGTGCATACGACACTAGTGCTGCGACCGTCGCCGATGCCAGTGGACGTAGCGCGGCTTGCACAGTTCCAGGCGTCACCTGGACCAACATTCGCCTGCAAGAGTAGGACTCAAGAGCACCGCGCGCGAAGCCGTCACTCGCATCATAGCCCCAATCCCGGGCACAACGTATAGAATCCAGGGGAATGTTTGCATTCTGGTCCTCTCGAAGTGTGTGATCAGTCCTTCTAATGCATTCTGGGGATACCCGGAGGACTGACACTGGTGGTTGAGTCGCTTGGCTCTCAGACAGATGTCGGAGCGCTGGATTTGGGAGGTAGTCACAGAATCTGTGAATGGACAAGCGTTTTTTTCGACAAGGGTCGTGCCAGATCTTTGGAGAGTGCCACCCTTACCTAGATGATCCGGTCAGTTCAGCTACACGCCGTAGATCTGATCCACTAGAGCTTCGAGTCTCCGATTCACAGTTCCGCCATGGGGCATGGCTTGTGGGTGTGTGCAGTTTTTGGAAGTCGCAAATTGCAGAAGCCGCCAAACACCCCTGGTGAAATGCAGGATTGGAAATTTGCCAGTTTTCATAACCAATCGTACAGTCGGAAACCGGGCACCTCCGAGCGCATGTTGGATTGTTCTTCTTTCCTTGACTCGACCAAGGAAAGTAGCGTTCCGTTCTCCCTTACAAAAGCTCACTCACAAAAGATACACCAACACCCTAGTCCCGTGCGTTATATTCTCTATCAGATGTTTGTGTTGTCCACACGCTGAATAGCTTCCATGTTGACATTTCGGGGATGAACAGTGAGGTGAGGGACATCCCTGTCCTTATCATCATCCTAGAGTGCGTTGACTCTCCTCTCGTGCCCTTTTATTTATTCAACAACAGTCAATTCTGTCACATTTATCGAAGGCAAAGACATGATATTGGGTCACAACATGCCTCCGGGACAGACGTAGGTGAGCGGGAAATCTCGATCATTCTTCAAGTCCCCCGCTGATGGTTAGCTCAGAGGCGATCAAGTGGAATGCAGCGAATGGGCCGGGGCCCGGGTCGAGTAAGGCAGTTTGTAAAGTATGACGCAGTGCCAGATTCTTGGAGAATTTTCCTTGACGAATTTCCCAAACTCAGCGCCTAGAAGCGGTAACTCCCGGACATGCTACAGCCAACCCCCAGGTCCTCACATGTTATCTGCAGGGCGAACGGACTTTGACGCTCGCTTTGACGATTTTTGCCAAGTTCAACAATTAACCATCCTAATCCCTAATTGGCCTTTTCGAGACAATACTGGGATTGCGTTGGCCTACCTGTCCCGGCAGACCCGGGTAGGACGCATTCGTGGGGATCGTTGTACAATTGAACGCAACTTCCGTGTCAACACCGGATTATGACGCCCATTTGAGATGCCAAATGGTGCTATGTAAGTAGTGTTATTAGCTGCTTCCTTACTTTCTTTTGCCCGTCATGGTTATGTGTTAGTCACTAACTACTTTTCCTGACCCCGCAGATCTCCGCTCCTCCTTGCTTTACATCAGGCACTTTTTGTGAAACTATATGGAAGATATTTGTCCGAGTCGGCGGCGCAATGCAGCACGCGGCTGCCAACTTGCTCACTACAGTTGCGGTCCAAACACACATTCTGGACCACCTTTTTGTTCTAGCTACGGGAAGTGCCGTTGTAACTCTATTGTAAGCGCGCCATTCCCTGGTGTGCGGGAAACCCCGCAAACATTTGCGTTCTTAGGTGCCACTCTATCTTCTGACGGGCAGTTCCACCACGAAAATGCTATGAATATCCGAGTGTCAATCTTGGTATTCTAACAAACGCCCCATCTGAGTCTACGAAGCGATCCAATGGCCCAAGGAAGACGTGGAGACCGGAGAGACGATTCTTACAGTGGAGAAACAAACCCTCGCTCCGCAGATGCGCCGCAGTACCATCTTTCCGAGGACGAACACGAGCAAAGGCTGCCACAGAGCACCGTGAGCCTTTACACGGTCCCGTAGTCGTTCTAACGTCCCACAAGACGTATTTGAAGGCCCCGTCCACTTCACAGCACTTATGCTATGTTCCATGGAATGCCCCACCGCCGCATCCCGGCGTTCGAGAGACGCACTACGCGGTGCCCTGCACCAACGATAGTGCCCCGGGAAATGACGCTTGGCGCGAAACGCGACAAATTTTTCGTCTGGTTTCGGTACTACTAGCTAAGGGTAAGCCTGCTCTTCATTGCGAGGCTTTCGTCGCTAACCCACATTTGATCTTCAGAGCGCTGCACCACGTTACATAGATCAAGGAGCAAGGGCCGCCTGTGGAGCTATTTCACGCCACTGAGATAACGGGAACCCCACAGGTGCGACATGCGTTTACGCCCCGCCGCCCGCTTCTGGAGTTTCATTGATACGCCGACGCGGTCTCCGGCCGTCTAATACACCACTATAACACGAACTTACCAATAGAACTCTCAACCTAACTACACGCCAGTGGGAGGTCAAGGCCCTACATCGGCGCCTAACACTCACTCTGGAGCTGGCACGAACTCTCAACCTCATTCTGCCGGTAACGACGCGCTTGTGCCCTCAGAATCGCTCAGGTCCCTTCCGAGACGCCTCATCCTTGATCTGGGAACCAATGTTAGCGTGCTCAACGTGGAAGCAAGTAGGAGTGGTCGTTTGAGTAACCGTCACACTCGAGACGGCGGGACATCGTCTGAGGTGGTCGGAGGGATTGCGCACGAAAGCTACGAAGTCATCCTCAGTACGTTGCGGGACTCAGCGTAGGCGCCACTTTGAAATCAGTCAGGCAGTTCTAGTGTCTGAATATTCAATGTGTTTATGGAAGCCGAGATATTTGACTGCATAAATCTTGGCACAAATACGCCGAAAAAATACAATAGCTGATTAGTAGTCCAGACCAAATGCCCTTTGTTCATCCCTATGCATCTAAATGTGGCAATAAAAGTGCCAGAATCCCGCGCTGAAAGATGCAATCATACTATACAGTGGAGAGTGTTGCACTTTGGCCTTTTTCGACATAAACAAAACAGAAAAAATCACGGATCTGCACGTGATTGTTCTCTAACATTTAATTCCCACGCCAAGTTTGATCTCTTGACGCACTAGACCATATCTCGCTATTTCTCGCGGGCCAAGAGGTCTGACTAAATCCGACAAGTGTCGAGTACTGAATAGAGCCTCGCACCAAGGCAGTGCATCTCCAATCAAGGCGCCATCTTTTTTTCATCGATTTTCTCAGGCCGCTCTGGCGAACGCTGTGGTAGTCTGGCCAGTGCATGTCAACTTTTTTTAGGCTTTACAGCTTGAATTTCCGAATGTACCACGCCACGCCCCAACCATCACCTCCGCTTATTTGGCGTTTGTTCTTGTGTAGCAGCCTGTGGTTACTTACGGTACAGTAGCCCCTCCCCTGAGTAGACGTACGTGGCTTGTCAAGTCTGGATTTAATCACAGTAGAGTGCATGTTGTTGACACAGCCCTATTTGAATGTACTCGTAAAGTGAGCATTATGCAGGATGCGTTTGACATGGCATGCTCTCAACTTGGTTCTCGATCAAGGAACCACTCCATCCACCAAATGATATCTCCGTACAATATTTGGAAGTTGCTGTACTTTACGGTTTGAGATGCTTCGTACGGCGTGCACTCCTCCCTAATAACTGGGGAGATTAGGTACAACGGGCATCCCGGCGACTGAGGTGCGCCATACCACTTACATCCTGACAGTCCTTAAATGGGTTCATTGTTTTGCATTGTGTAATGAACAACCCAAAACCGATTAGACCGCAGTACGATGTACCTTGAGTGCCGCTCGAGTGCGCCCTGGAGCATGAATACGTACAGCCGCATTTTCGGCCACTCAGGAAGTTTGAGAACTCAGGTTTATGTTAAGAAAGGGAAACGCATTTCGTTCCTTGCTTTTATTTTGTCATAGGCTCCTTTTTCTTGTGAGTGATTGTCCTCTCCATTCTCGTTGAAGGGCATCGGATCGTGTACTCCTTTTCCTCTCCTTTCTCGACCGCGCTTTTCGAAGCCTTATAAAATCAGTCGCGATTTATTGCCTACCTTTTTATTTATATGCTCCTAATTTGTTGAAATGGAGAAAACCAGTCTAAATACTCGAATCAATGCGCCTGTTCTAGAAGAATCTCCTTCACTCGACTTGCCTTCTACGACCTCACCGGCTATCTCGTGACATAGGTCTCCTGACTGGCTATCTCGTACCCAACCAAAGCAGTAACTCCCCGGGCCAAAGCAATAACTGAAAGTGTGAAACACTGCGCTCAAGGCAAGTTGGATCAAGATTCGGATTGTACCTGGAGCCGGGAAAAGTGTTATAAGATTGTAGGATAAGGTCCTGGGAACATGCGCGTCTGAGCCAACACCCCATCAGGCGTTCCGAGTACATCAGCGATACCGATGACCAACGGTAGACGTCAGCAGACAACATCACAAGAACCGTTATGATAACAGAGGCGCTTACCATCGACCGCGCACTGTTACCTCCTTCCGCGCTCAAACTCCACTTCAACAGCAGGCCGGGCCTGCACGCTCACCTCGAGTACCACTTCGAACACGGGCACCAGCGTAGGCGCCGCGCACCCCGCAAAGAAGGTCCTCGTTGCAAAGAAGGCTGCTTCAGTTAACTTTGCAGAGGCCGAGCGCCGCGCTGCTGCTCAGATTGAGCGGAACCGCCAGTTGGGTTACAATCGTGAGGGCGAAATGGCTGGACCGTAGGCCACACGCGAGGCGGTAAGCTACACTGGAGTTGAAGAACAAGAATGCGACCAGTAAGAGCTCGGGCGCTAGTCATGGCGCCAATGCACCGGACTTATAGATGGAGAAGCTCGGACCCATAGTGAAACGGATTGGTTAAATCTTGGATTTGGTGCGTCGCCCGCGCGCTCAACCAGCGGCCACCGACGAACGTGTCCTTTCGGGAATTGCCGATGCGACTGACGTTTTCTCTCACCAGCGAAATATTACTCAGATCAACTTTACCCGTCGCAGACGACGCACCAACCATGGCTGCATGGCCCGCGACCGTTTTGGGAATTAGAAGACGACTTCGAGCGACATGTACACCGCTACCCTCGCTGAGGGAGTGCACTTTTCGTGCAGTTACTAGCGCCACCGTGACGTCCATCTCCTCGAACCAATATTTCGGCCGCAAAGGGAAGATATGACCGCAGAGGGTCCGCACGGAGGTTTACTTGGCAATGCCAGTAGTACCCCTCGCAGGACTCGAGAACGCGGCGCGCAACGCTGTAACTCGCATCTCCGCTAATCTCGACGTGCAGAATCTGGGGATGAGCTTACTTTCTGGCGCCCGGTGTGTTGACCCTTCTTTAATGCAACACGGAGATATCCGGAGGGCTGATGCTAGTTGTTGTGTCGCCCAACACTCGGACTATCTGGCTCAGATGTCAGATCATGATCGCGGCTAGCTTGGTGGGACTGGGCCGGAATATGTGGGTGGGGCGGAGGGGTTGGTGGTCGAAAGGGTTCTTTTTCTGTTCGAATGGGCCATTAGTTGTAAGTCGTCCTGGTCTAGACGATTCTGTGCCCATCCCTCTCGCCTAGAATCTGATCCACCCAGAACCTCTACTTTTTTATCTACGTTTCCATATTCGAGGATCGGCCTTGCGCGTGTGCTATGGTGTGAACAAGCCACCAGAGATATTACTGTGAGAGCCTCTGAGCCACTTTCTCGTACTCCCGAAAGATGATCTTCGTCTGTACACTACGCCGTTGCTATATCCAATCACCATCGGAATCACCCAGCTACTCGTGTTCCTAGTGCTCCTCCATATCTCTTCTCCTATGCCCTTGGCTCTAATAGATCAGAGGTGGGTTCATGGGATATTACCCACAAATGCTCGAAGACAGGCTAAAGCTGACGTTAGACCTTGCATCGTATGCTCCCTGGTGCTTGGGTTATCTCTACACTAAATATATTGCTTGATATAGACCTTCAGCAGCTGTTACTTTTGCTGTGCTGATGTTACTGCGCACTTTGAGATCATTCAGCATCCTCTGATCTTTACCTCTTCGTCCTGCCGGCGCCTGGATCGTTGGCTCTTTCTCGGAGAACAGGAAATAATACAGGACGACCTCAAAAGCTCCCGCAGATAGCACTGACTAGTAGATCAAGTAGATGCACAAGCGAATGCGCTTGGCACAGGCCGAGGAAGGCGATGTCTGTGTGTGTGAATTACAATTGGGCCGAGGCCGCATTGCGGCATTACTGCTCAGCGCTTATCTGCGGCAATGACCGGATGGTCGCTAATGGCTGCCTAGCCAAGTTACCTAGTTGGCAACGACGATTAATACAGTGCAAATTGGGATTTTCGGAATAGCATGCGTGCTCAGGACGGGTAAATCCACTCATCTGAATCTCTCTTTCCTACTAACTTCTGTTTCAGGGTCCTTGGTATGAAGGGCGGGGCCGGACAAAAATATCTTGAACTGGAAATCGTGCCGAATTCTTGTATTTGTCACACGAACCTTGATCTTCGTCGCTTAGCGTTGTTTTTTGTTGTCAAAAAGTTGTTCGTTTTGTTTGACAGGTTGTTCAATGTTGGTTGACAGGTTGTTCGGCAAACTCCACAGGCGGCTATAACGTAATCATAATTATATCTTTTCATCTAAGTCAATCTACAGTAGGGGAACGGGGCCCTTGTGCACAAACCGGGGAGCGCTCATTCCCCCAGCCATGCCATCCCCCCGGCTTTGCTGCCCTCTGGCCCCCTGTGGGCACGCCCACCACACGCCCACCCCCCATCCCCCCAATCCTCCTTTCATGTGGCACCCTTCATCACAGACGGTGGGCTGCCTGAAATCCCGGAGGCAGCTTAGACACTCCGCTCTCCTGGGCAAGCGGGCGGACATGCGGGAACGGGACCGGGTGCTCCCATCTCGGGATGCATGCAATGGGAAGCAAGCGCTCCCCAGTTTGCGCACAAGGGCCCGTTAGATTGACTTGGACGAAAAATATAATCGTGATTACGTTATAGCCGCCTGTGGAGTTTGCCGAACAACCTGTCAACCAACATTGAACAACCTGTCAAACAAAACGAACAACTTTTTGACAACAAAAACAACGCTAAGCGACGAAGATCAAGGTTCGTGTGACAAATACAAGAATTCGGCACGATTTCCAGTTCAAGATATCTTTGTCCGGCCCCTCCCTTCAAACCTTGGCGGCCAAAATTTGTCACCTGTGTGTTTGGCCTACTTCCTTAGCTTGACCCCGCAGATCATCGCTACTCGTCTCGTCGCTCCACATCAAGTACGCTTTTTGAAATCACAAGGAAGATGTGGGTGTTCGAAAGAATGTAGGACAGTACTCGGTAGATGGCGCAAACTTCATGCGCGCTTGTCAACTTACCACTACTGGACGCCACAACCCAGTTTTTGTTCGAGTCCTCGATCTGGTGACGGGGAATGCCGTCTTTTTCCAACCACGCCAACCATTTGGTCTCCGAAAATCGCGAAAAAGTCGCGTTCTTAGGCGCCATGTTGTGTTATAGCGGTGGTTTCTACTACGCCGATTACTATATATCGTTCCGGTATCTACCTTCGTAAAAACAACCCCATCTGACTTTACGAAGGCGATCCAATGGCTCACGGAAGACGTGAAGACCCGAGAGACGACAGTTACAACGGAGAAACATATCCTCGTTCCACAGATGCGCCCCAGTACCATCTTTCCGAGAACGAACAAGTGCAAGGACAGACGCAGAGTACGGTGAGCATTCACGATGGTCCCGTACTAGTCGTTTGACTACCCACGAGGCTCATTTGAAGGTCCCACCTGCCTCACAGTACTTGGGCTACGCTCCTTGGAGTGCATCAACGTCGCATCCCGGGTTTCAGGAGCCGCGCTATGCGTGCTGTGCAGTACCCTGCTCCAACGATGGTGCCCCGGGAACCGGCGCCTGGCACGAAGCGCGACAAGTTTTTCCTCCCGTTCCAGCAATGGTAAGTCTGCCTTTCATCTCAATGCTCTAGTCGCTAACTTGGATGTTCAGATTGCTGCGCCTCAATACACAAATACAGGAGCGGGAAGTGCCGGTGGAGCGATTCCACATCAGTGGGAAAACAGGAATAGCAGTGCAACACGCGTTCACCCCCCGCACCTCTCTTCCGTGAGTCTCATTGACACGCTGACTCTTTATCTCGCTGCCTAACGTACAAGTAGAGCTCTCAACCCCACTGGATGGCAGGCCAGGGCCCTACCTCGCTAGCTAGCGTCCCCGCCGGAGCCAGTACGAACATGCAATCCCATGCCCCTGGTATCGATGCGCCTGTGCTCTCGGAATCGCTCAGGGCCCTCGCAAGGCGCCTCATCCTCGATCTGGGGACCCATGTTAATGCTCTCAACGTGGAAGAAAGTGGGAGTGGTCGTTTGAGAGTCACCATCACACTCGAAACGGCGGATATAGTCTGATATGGTTGGAATACGGATGGTGAACGAAATTTATGAAGTCCTACTGTGTACATTACGGGTCTCTGCACATGTGCTATTTCGAAACTTCAGACAGTTCAAATCCCACTCGGTGTCTCAGGTTGAGACACGAAAATCTGTCTCTGTGGAAGCCAACTTGAAGATATTTGACCATATAAATACGCTGGAAAAAATGATCTGGTTCGATTGAGTGTGCTTGAGCACATTAAATGACCTTTGTTCTCGCGCACCGAAACTCGGGTGGTAAAAATACCAGAAAGTTGCGATACATCCATGCGCTGAAAGACGCAATCCACCTATCCAGTGGCGAGTGCAGGGCGAGTACTGCACTTTGGATAGAGAAAATGGTGCTGTTAGCGCTTTATGTAATTTTGGTGCCTAATTTGGGCGGTTATCATGCACGTGTTGTTCTGATCGTCATCCTTGCAGCATAGTATTTTCGCGACCTGAGGGTCACAATGATCCAGGAAAGCTCCACGTTCTCGAAAAACAACAAGGCCTGAAGGAGTACGTGCCACACAACTCTGACTAAATCCTTGCCGAGTACTAAATGAGCCTCTCATCGAGGCAACGCCATCATTTTTCATTGATTTGCTCAGGCTGCTCTGATGAACGTTGTGATCCGGCCAGCGCATATCAACGTTTTTAAAGCCTTTCGGCTCGAATTTCCAAAAGCACCACGCCTCGCCCCACAGGCGTTTGTTCTCGTGTAACAGCTCACAGCGCGCTACAGGACCGGCGCTGGTCAAGAATTTTAGTCTCTGCCCCAATGAATGGACGTGCATGGCCTAATAACAAGCCCAGATTCAATCACAGTAAAGTAAATACCTCTAGTGCGGCGTGTTATCGACACAGCCGTATTTGAATGTGCTCTATCGTACAAGTGAGCATTCTGCTGGAGGTGTTGGACTCGGCATGTTCTCACCACTTCATCACCAAATGATATCTCGGCACAGTAGTATTGGGAAGTTGCTCTAATTGCGATTCGACAAGCTTCGTGCCACATGCATTCCACCCTACTACCTGGGAAATTGGGAGCAGCGGGCATCCCAGTGACTAAAGTGCGCCATACTAATTACATCCTTAAATGGGTTCATTGTGTTGCATTTCGGCACGAACAACCCGAAACTGATTAGACTACAGTGACGGTGTATCTGAGGAGCCGCTCAAGTGAGCACTGGAGCACGAATACGACAACTGTGAACGTTGTGAACATTTGCGGCACTCAGGAAGTTTCGGAGAGTCAGGTTTATGCTAAGAAACGTTCCATTCCTTTCTTTTTATTTTGTGATGGCCCCTTTGTCTTGCAAGTGATCTAATCCATTCTCCAAGTCAAATGGGATCGCGCGCTACTTGTCCTCCCCGTTATCGACCCGCCTTTCGCTTTCGGAGCCTTATTAAGTCGCCGTCAGTCACGATTTTAAAATCGCCTCTTTCTATTTCTACTGTATGCCCCTAATTTTTTGAAACCCAGAAAACCTTTAATATGGCTCTAAATGTACTCGAATCAATGCACCTGTTCTCGAGAATCAATCTCCTTCACTCGATTCGCATTCTACGAGCCATCCCCGATATCCCGATATCGGCTATCTCGAACCCTTGGTCACCTGACCGGCTAACTCGTACTCAAAGCAGCTACTGAAACACTGCGCTCAAGACAAGTTGGATCAAGAGTTGGATGGTACCTGGGGCTGGGGAAAGCGTTATAAAACTAGGGTTCTGTAGGATATGGTCCTGGGAAACTACGCGTCTGAAAAAACACCCCACCGAACGCTCCGAGTGCACCAGCGATGCCGATGACCGACGATAGACCTCAGCAGACTCAACACAACAGGAGCTGTTATGATAGCAGGCACGCATACTATCAACCACAACCTCAGGTAGAATCACACCCCTACATGCACCCAGACCCGTATCCCAACATGCAGCTGCGCGATGGGGTGGTGAGGCTGATCTCGACGTAACTTACCCATCCACTGACGCTCCTTCAGGCTCTGTCTCCCTCACATTACCCCGACAGTGTCCCTCCCTGGCATGTGCCTGTAATTCATCCAAGATCTCAAGAGCGGCATGCCACAGCATATGCGAATCAGCCCACTTTTGGTTATGATCATTGGCACCATACTCAGCATGACGTCCCCTTCACCCATCCAGCGGAAAGCCCCATTTCCTTTCTGGAGTCTTTTCAGGGCCAACTAACCCATTCTCTCTAGAGTGCGACGGCTCAATCAGGGAACATAGAACCAGGCTGCGTTCCCCGCTCTGCTGAGCACCACCAGGACGATACGATCCCGGCGGATCACAATCCTCATGTCCCTTCGCTCTCCAATGTGAGTCTTATCTCTCAGCCATCTGCAGCCCTGGTTTACTGAGACTATTTCAGGACCTTCAACCTGATAGAGCCACAGTAATTGGCCACGAACCACATGCGAATCGACAACCGATTCGCTCCACCACCGAGAACTCTGAGTTTCTCTTGTCCCTGGCAAGACGTTACATACTGGATCCGAGGGCCAGTGTTGGCACAATCCTAATGGAGCCAATTGGCTACGGTCTCGTGGAGATGATTATAACTCTCAAAATGACGGAGAACGTTCAGGTTTAAGGTATTCAGAGAGCTGTGACGAGAGAAGCCGTTGGGTTGGGGAATGATTATTTCTTTGGAAAAGGTCTAAAAGTCACGTAATCAGTAGACACAAATCCAGTTGTATGTGGATCAAATCTGAGTCGAAGAGAAAAAAAGAGGTAGAGGCTAAATGCGGAATTTCCCCGCCAGGGCTCATCCAGTTTGAGATCGAACTCAAAGATCTGTATTCTGGCTGACGACAGAAGAAAAGTTTTCTGAGGAGGGGAAGGTTGGATATCGACAGTAGCGGGTCTATAGAGAAATGTAAGAGGCAAACGACTCAGTACAGGTCACTATAATATCTGATCAAAATGGTTGAAGGGCTTTCTCTCCGCTCCTACCCACACAGCTGAGGAAAAGCGCTTGGACATCACTTCTCCGTGGACCAGCCAATCAAACGTGATGCCCAGTTTCGGGGATGCAACTAAATAGCTGGCAGTGTCAGGCTGGGGTGGTCGGTTCCAGGCGCCTTCGAGGTGCCTTTGGTGGCTTGTGGGATCAGGCCATCTCAGTGGTGTTACACACACTAGCGGTGACCGAAATTGAAGGGGACAGGGGTAGCGTTCGGTAGATCACAAAAGACGCCTTTGTTACTACCGGCAGGTGCAAGATCTGCAAGATCGCTGGAAACATGTCAGTGATGATACTCCAATGGGCATATTTTTGTTGTCTATGAGTTGGGTTAAGTAAAGACTACGAATAATGTTAGATCGCCATGCACCACGTAACCACATAAGAGCTCTCGCACCGCCACCATTGGCGCTGGCTCCTCGGCTTGGGCATTCCATGTCCGGAAGGCCATACCATCCTTTGCACAAGTGTGATTTATTGCTGTGGTGCAGCGGTGTGAGACAAATGTAAGAAGGAGCCAGGGGTTGGGCAACTCCTATCCGGAAGGCAGTGCAGGGCCCGGATGGGCGCTAAACGCTCAGCGTCTTCTGGCCCCGATGAGCCGGACAAGGGTCCGGACGTGGGGCGGAGAGCTTGGATTTTTCCTGCGATCACTGGCAGCAGCACTAAAGACGTGCAGACACAGATATGACTGACTCCTTGACTCTCAACTCCGCCAAGGTTTACTTACACTAGATCTATGTTACCCATAATGATACTAGACTGTGTTACAATCGCAGTTTGGGATCAGAAGGTTATGTTGAACGACTTATCCTTCGCGCACGACTCCACCGCCGCAGGTGGACCTGCGTGGCTTGTGCAATTCCAAATCACCACGTCTACCTCGTTGAATTGATATTGCCTAGATGCGCCCCCAGCTGCGTGTTGTAAATCTGACCGACCCAGAGTTTCGAGTTTCCGATTTACTTTTCCACGATGGAGGCGAGGCATGCGAGCGCGGTGCAACGTGGAGAAGCCGCCTAGTGCTTGTAACTCTTGCTCCACAGGCGAAACGATGGTATTGGGAATTTGACTATAGCCCATTTGCCATATCTAATCGCAACCGGAAACTCCCGAGCCCCTGTAGGTTGATACATTTCTCTTGGAATGTTCCGAGACGAGATTGACCAGCGTCTAAGGTCCTCCAGCCCTCACCAACCTGTCAGCGCCAGAAATTGTTTTCTCTCCTTGGCTCGTTTTAAAACGAAGTCAGCACCATCACATACTGCATAAAACAAAGAACGAAGAGTCCAGTTGCGGTCATAACTTGCGTACAAGATATTGCGCCAGTCGATAGTCCAGTCGATACTTGCTTCACTCAAGCTCCGCTCCACTACAGATGTAGGTAAGCGGGAAATCCCGAGCATCTTCTAAAGCCCCCGCCGATTTACATAGCTAGGACAACAGGGGGGCTGCACCAGCACTGAATGGGCCGAGGCCCGGGTCGAATAAGGTGGTGTTCAAAACGAGTGCGCGGTTTCACTGCCGTTCCTCATCGAGAGCTCAGAAGCGGCAACTGCCGGAGACCGGCAGCCCCCGAGCCCAGAACCGCTGTTGCTGTAAAACGTCAGACGGACACCGATGGATTGCCAAGTTGAAAACTAACTATCCTGCCGGCATTCTCGAGAAACTTTGTTGGGATTGCGCTGGGACCCACCCATGTGAATCACTCTCAGACTTGACAGAGGTGTCAGATTCTGAGGGACTTCAAGTGGTATGGTGAGGGACCAAAAACCTTGCCACAAACCGCGCATTTCCACGAAGTACTGTAAGTCACCATAATGTTGTGCATTAAGCGCCTGTTAAATTACTAAGGCCTGTTAGGCACTTCGTAACCGCCTCCTGCTTGTCATGTGCCAGGCGCCCCATAAATTGGTTGTCCTTTGTTCGTCAACTTGATCCGCAGATTCCACAGTTCGTTGTTCTACATCAGGCATGCCCTGTAAAACTGCATGGAAGACGAAAGCATGCGGTATGGGATACTTATGGCGGCGCACGGCTGCCAACTTGCCACAAACTGTTACAACATATCCGATCTGGACCGTCTTTTTGTTCTCGCTACGGGAAGTGCCGTGGTGCCTCCAAGTGCGCCAATCTCTGGTCTGCGAAAATTCGTGCAATTGAAACCGTCGTATTCTTAGGCGCTGTTCTGTATTCCGCTGGGGGAGTTCCACCTTATTAAACCTCCTAGTGTCCGTCTTGGTCTTCTGACCAACACCCCATCCGACTCCACGAAGGCGATCCAATGGCTCATGGAAGACGTGAAGACCAGAGAGATGACCATTACAGAGGAGACTCCTACCCTCGTTCCGAAGATGCCTCCCAGCACCACCTTTCCGAAAACGAACATATGCAAGGGCCGATACAGGACATGGTGAGTATTCACACAGTCCCATAGTCGTTGACTGCCCACGCCCCACGACGATGCGTTTGAAGGCGCCGCCTGCTTCTCATCACTTGGGCTATGCTCCTTGGAATGCCCCACCGCCTCATCCCGGCGTTCAAGGACCTTCTTATGCGATGCCATGTGCCAACAATAGTGCCCTGGGAAATGGCGCTTGGCACGAAACGCGACGAGATCTTCCTCCAGTTCCCGTAATGGCAAGTCACTTCATCATTGCAAAGTTCCTGTCAGTAACTCGCGTTACATTTTCAGAGCTCTACGCCTCGATACACAGATCACGGAGCAGGAGAAGCCAGTGGAGCCACTCCACACCAGTGGGATAACGGGAACCCCACAGGTGTGACACGCGTTTATGCCCCCCCGTTCGCTCCCGTGCGTTTCCCTGGCATTCCGACTCAGTCTCCAGCTGCCTAACGTACCCATAGAACTCACACTCCAACTGCATAGCAGGCAGGTACCTTACACCGGGGGATAACGTTCACTCCGGAGCTGGTACGAACGCGCAAACTTATGCCCCCAGCATCGATGCGCCTATGCCTTCAGAATTTATCAGGTCCCTGGCAAGACGCCTTATCCTCGATCTGGGAACACGTGTAGATGGACTCAACATAGAAGCGAGCGGACGTGGTGGATTGAAATAACCATCACACTAGAGACGGCAGACATCGTTTGAGATGGTTGATATGTGGTTAGAGAACGAGGGCTGTGAGCAACACTAGGCTCTGTGTGAGTTATGAGTTAGCTACCGCGGCTTGAATTCGGATGCGGTGCTCAATTGGAGATGTTATTTTTTGTTTATCAGCGTTTATTCTCTAAACCGGAGTAAAGACGTGATGGGCCATAAACCGCGCCGACTGTCGCAGAGTCGACACGGTCGAAGAACGCTTGCTGGTGACTAGTGCCAACGTAAATTACCCCGGGGATTTTGCAGTGTGAGACCTCGTGGCATCGCAGGATCAGATCGAGATCGGATAGAGACTGCGTCTCTTTGTGAGAATTTCAATCGTTCCAGAATTCGCAACGAGAGTATATTTGCGAAGTGGGCGCCGACGTAGTGCAGTGGGCAGGGCACAACAACTTTGAGGGTTGAGGTCCGCTGGGTTCGGAGGTGTTCGAATATGGGATGGACTGGCATGAGGGCACCCTTAGTAAGTTACGGTATACGCAGTCCTAGGCATGGCTATGTAGTATTGCGTATTGTCACATCGTTTGGAATCACCAGAATATCCAAGAGAAGATTGAGCCCACCCTTCTGAATACCCCGGGAGTAGTAACGTTTCAACGATAGTGTGGGCTGTTCCAATAAAAGGGTACAGTAGTGTTTTCCTTGGCGCCTTCGCACGATTCGAATACTGACGAAAGCGATCGATACCCTTCTAGGTCGTCGACTACTGCTGCCGGCCGCTGCACTGCCATGGCACGAGCCGCGGCTGCTGTTCGCGTGCTTCACGGTTCGTCATGCGTCATCTAGTGCGGCTTTGATGCCTGTCGGGGGTTCAGGTAATTACTAGGAGAACGGGTAGGCAGACAAGAGTCAATCACCCGATGAAGTAGCCCCATGAATTTGAAGGGAGTGCATTGGTGTCAGCATGTCTCTACTTATATCGCTCCAATACTACAAAGATGAAGTGGAGAACGAGCGTAGGGTTTGAAGAACACAGTCCGCGAAGCACTAAGCGAAAAACACCAATCACGGAGATCACGGATGCAATCCGCCACGCGGGTGTGGACATGCGCGGTGTCGGTACTAATAATTTAGTACGTCGTGTGCACCGTGTCAACGTGATCCGAGTATAAGTCCGAGTACAGTACCTGCCGATATGATCGAGGTACCGAACAAATCTAGTATACGGCAAACGCCGAATCTTCGATACCTACCGATCACCCTGGGCGTGCTGTTCCACTAAAGCTTCCGGCTCAGGCGTCAGAGAGCATCAGACCTCAAGTAAATAAGTTACTTCCCCAAATTATAGACACCGATCTAAGCGACATTTTGGGCTCGTGCTAACTAAGACACACGACGGCATTCCGAATCCGGTCCTGAGGCCTGATGCATGATTCCGAGGGCCCCAGACTCAAGGTTCTTCATCATTTCCCTCATTCAAGTCCGTCCACATGGTGGCGTCCATGAAATCTCTCCCTGTATTTTCATACCTCACGATTTCACATTTCCAACTGAGAAGAGAAAGAAGAAATGGAGCTACTGCATAATCACTTTTACAAACGTCTTGACAGAATACCCAAGAGAATACCAACAGAACTTACGTGCCAGGACCTATTTGATCAGGATAGTACACGAGGCGCTTCTGTCTGTACAACAAGGGGGTGCAACAGTGAGCGAGATTAGTTTCAAATTCAGGTCATCTCATGACACAACAGGCCATGTTTTTGCTTCGTTTTCTCATTTCTTCTAGTAAGAAACGCATAGTATGCGTTTCTTCTATGGGGAGCCATAAAATGCCATCATGCACCTGCTTTGTGCCCATACCAACACACCAGCAAACGCTCCAAAGACACTTGATACTTGGTACCAAATGGATAAACATCCAGTACCAGAGGATTGTCGTAACGGAGACGGAAGCAGACAATTTCAATCTGAAGCGGTGAGATTTGCACGGCGTCCTCATTTTGGCCTCCATACTCACATAAAAATGGTTTCAGGCTGTGCCTCCCTCACATTACCTCGGATGCATCCCTCTCTGGCATGCAGCCAGTCATATGGGTACCCAAGAGCAGCGCTATGAAGCACCACGTGTCGACCAGATTTCCTCGGGCTCTGACCCACGGGGTGATACTCAGTACAATGTCAACTTACCTCCTGCAACGGACTCCGGAAAGCCCCATTTCCTTCACAGGAATCTCGCGGAAGCCAACTAATTCTTGTTGTCCAGGATGATGTTTCGGTTCGATAATACGGTGGCAGCATCCCACTGGCAGGCCCTGAGCCCGTCGCTTGCCACCAGGATCATACGACCTGGGCGAGCCGAAACTCTCATGGTCACCCACTCACTGCGGTGAGCCATCCCAGCCGGTCTAAGCCTTCATCGTCTGATCCCAATGTAGGGCTTCCATGCTACATTGCTAACTATGTCAGAGTGCCCGAGCATGGTCATTCACTAGGCGAGACTAACGCCCATGGCTCTGCCCCTGCGAATGGACAGCCTGTTTACCCCACCGCCGAGATACCCGGTCCTCAGAGTTCCTCAAGAACCTGGCTAGACAATACATACTGGATCCGAGGGCCAACATAGACGCAATCCGCATGGAACAAAGCGGTCACGGTCTCGTGGAGGTGACAATTACACTCAAGGTAGCAGACACAGTTTGATGTATCGATATTCATAGTGCATATCGAGAACATGTAGAGGCAGTATAATGATATAATTGGGGAAAATATTTCATCTTCAGAAATGATTGACTAAAATCCCTGGCTGTGAATACGATCTCGCACCTGTGCGAAAGGTTCCATCGTAAATACATCGGAGAAAGAAGCAAAATGAGTGATTCTTCCTCCAGGAGTCACTAACCGCAGGTCCAGCCATGACGTTTGAATATTGAATGGCGATTAAAGTTGACCTCAAAGCTATATGTCCTAACAAAGGATAGAGCAAGAGGATGTCAAGGAATCCGAGAAGAGAGGGGAGGAGATTCAGACCGGCGGCATATGTAAACAATGAGGCGAGCGAGTGTTCGGATGTTGGCGCTGAGGAACGACTCAGTGACATGCTGCTCCAAATAGCAGGGCCAGGATTCCTGTCAAGAATCAGGCCTCAATGTGAGAATGCTGAGCATGAAAAACAAAGCTACGGGATAAGCCAGACTAGAACAAACCAGTGAAGCCACGCTTTTTGTCGCTACAGAGGTACCGTCGCTGCCAAATAGGCTTGCTCTGTGGCTAGGTTACTGGGTGATCGACATTTCGCAGTGAATGCTTTCCATGATAAGGCCGTAGTACAATTGCTGTGAAAGCTCAAACTTCGGCGGGCGTGTGCGTCCGCTTCGGGCTGTTGAGCTGTTGAGACCACAAGTACAGTAACGTTACCGTAGGTCGCGTACATGATAGCCTATGGCCGGCTCCTCGGCTAGGGTATTACACATCCGCGGGCTTGGACAAGTCCTACCTATTCTTCCTCGCGAAGGTGATTGTTGGTGCACGCATTGTCGAGACCGTGACGACTCCGACTCCCAACGGCTGCAGTGTTGGTTCTCTGTTGGGTTAAAGCGTAGTTGTCGATTGGGGTTAGGGTTTTCGGGTTGCGGCGCGGTCCACCCGGTTTGTTTGCATTTCATCGGACGTTCATCAGCCTTCGACGACGCTCACACCTGCACCTACATCCACACCGACAAAGCGATCTTTCCCGCCTCCATCCATTTCACGACAGCTATGGGCGAGTCCCGTTCTGAGCTTCTTGCATGGCTCAACGAGCTACTTCAGATCAACTATACGAAGATTGAGCAGTGCGGCACGGGCGCCGCTTACTGCCAGATCCTTGACTCTATCTATCGTGTGTTTCTTGAGTATTCGCCTCTATCCCGTGTCTTTTGTTGACATTTCTTGGAAAAAACCAGTGGATGTTCCCATGACACGCGTCAAAATGAACGCGAAACACGAATACGAATTTATAGCGAATTTCAAAGTGATGCAGAATATTTTCAAAGCAAAGCGGTTAGACAAGGCGCGTTCATGACCCTCTATCTTTTCGTACACCTTCACTTATCTTTGCAATTACAGCCCATCCCCGTCGAAAAACTAGTCAAATGCAAAATGCAGTACGCAATTTTTTTCACCAGAACGCCACGCCTACTTTTTCACGCGTATCGTTCACCAGAGATAATCTCGAGTTCATGCAATGGATGAAGCGATTCTGGGACACTAATTACCCAGGACACCAGTACGACCCCGTTGCACGACGGCGTGGCCAGCCAACCGATACGCCTGCGACTCTCGCCCCTGTCACGGCGGCGCGCACAGTGAACACCCCGGGCGTTAGCGGGCGCTCCGGAGGAAAAACGCCCATCAGTGGTCATCGCGCTGGGAGCGCAGGAGCCATGAACCACGAACAGGTGATTGGGCTGCAAGCGCAGCTGAAAGAGATGTCCACGCACCTCGAAGGGCTTGAGAAGGAACGTGACTTTTATTTCGCCAAGGTCTGTACTCTCGCTCTCGGCTGTGGAGTGTTGCTTTTTGTGTTTTACTCACGGATGTCCACCCGTAGCTGCGCGATATCGAGATCCTAGTACAACAGCAGACGGAAGTGCTCGAATCGGAGGGTCGTGGTGAAGACAAGACGCTGAGCGACATTCAGAAAATACTGTATTCGACCGAAGTACGCAGTTCATTTCTCTTTCCCACAGCGTAGTTTACCCACAATACATCACAGGAGGGCTTTGAGGTACCGGACGGCGGGGTGCCCACAGGAGACGGAGACGAGGAGGAGACGTTCTAAGCTGTCCTCCTGTCTTAATCACGTAGAGATAAACACCACAACATCAATCATACCCGTAGTTTCCCCGCCTTTGCTTTGTCTGGTCTCTAGTACCGTGTAATTTCTGCAACTTCGCTTAGTACTGTATATTCTGCCCGCGTGAGTCAAAATACTGATCTGCGCGTGATTCTCAGATAAGCTATATCAATTGAAGTACGTTAGTTACGCTCGTCGATCTTTTGGTTGTCCCCGTGCCTTTCTCCTGGGAATTCGCTGAACTGGGCTTAGCTGCATTGAGCGTACTCGGTTGCCGTAAATGGCAACCTGGCTTTTACAAAGGGGATCCACGTTTCGGAGAAGCCTCGCCACGAGTGCAATGACACCCACACCTTCAACAAGCTCCAACAGGCAACGACGACGTCCACCACGACGCAACGCTCCGGCTTCTGGCGAGCCTAGCAGCGGCACCCAGCACGCTCGCCCTCCGAGGCACCCCCGCGCCCAAGGTCAAGGCTCGACATCACGGCCAACGCACTTCCTCGCGCTCCCCATAGGCCACCACGCCGACCTCCGCAACTCCGTGCAGACGCTCACAGCCTCCTGGCTCGCGCACGACCCGCCTATCGACGGACTGGACCCCTCCATCGTCGTCCAGCCGCGCCGACTACACCTCACGCTCGGCGTCATGGTCCTCGCGGACTCTGCTTCCGAACAGGAACAGGAGCAGGAGAAAACTCACGATCTCGCCGGCGCAGCTCGGCTTCTTGCGGAACTCGCTCCCCGCATCCACACGGCCCTCGGTGGCGCACCGCTCCGCGTGCCGCTTGGCAGGCTCGCGGTCATGCAACCCGACCTAACGCGCGCACATGTTCTCTATGCAGAACCCGATATTTCCTCACCGGATGGTCGCCGTCTGCGAGTGGTTTGTGGTGCGTACTTCCGTCCCATCACCATCGCAGTCCCCTTTCTCAACCACTTGGCCTAGAACTCGTCCGGGACGCATTTACAGAGGCTGGCTTTCTCGCTGTAGATCGCCGCCCGCTTAAGGTACGCCACGACGCTCTCTCGCACAGCTACGCACTCATGTGTGTCTGATGTCGTTTTAGCTACATTGCACACTCCTCAACACTAACTACCGACGCCCTATGCCGGACAGCGGCGTGCTCCCGGGCGCATCCCCTTCTCCTTCGCGGCTTTCCCCTCCGACGCGCGCGACAACCCTAATCTCGGCACGTGACGGTAGATGAGCTGCAGATATGCGAGATGGGGAGCTGGGCGCCGGACGGGGCTTATGTGCGGGTTGCCGGATGTGACCTCCGCCCTGAGCATAGTTGACAGGGCACGTGAACGTGGCCACTGAAGGAATGTTTTGCTACACAGCTGAACCGCCTCACCAATTATAGACCCAATGTACAATTTCAAACTGGCGTGCAATCTTGAAAAGGTGGAAATACATCCGCTTGTGATCTTAGCGATGTCTAGTAGCGGCGCTGGTGCAACTCCTCGATCTGTGCCGAGGCGGCGTATGATGATGACGACGACGCAACAACTCGAAGCTTCCCGCTGCCCTGGACATATCAGAGCCTCAGGCCTGACTTCCTATATCTGAAGGAAGTTTAGTCTAAGCTATCTCTTGACATGTATGCTCTTTCCAGAATTGCAATAATCGTACAAGTCCAATTTCACCGACCCCGTCACTGACTGCGACTATTTATGCCACCACCTGGCCTGGGCACTCCGTCAACGCAAGATGGTACCTGCGATCCCTACTACATTTAGGAGGGCCAGAGAAAATGACGTGGTCGCAACTGCGATGCGTCGGACGACCATGGCGACTGCGGCCACCCTCGACCAAGGCGACGGCCCGACAACAATGGCCGCGAAGGCCGCGACCACGACTCGACCTTGGCCAGGACGGCTGAGAAGCAAAGACCGCGAGACGGCAAGGTAACGGAGACGGCAAGGCACGACAACGACATCGATAGCGCCCATGACAAATGCGAGGAGACCGCGGCCCGGATCACCACAAGGCAACGACGACGAAGTGACTACGACTACTACGACTGCGGCAGCGATGGCGACGGCGCTTCATTAGTTGTGTTTCACTTTTTAGCGTCTGTACACTCAAGATACCCTCAAGACAAGAAAAAACAATTTACTGTACTATTCTACTACAAGGTATTCTATAATTGCTGCAAGAAAGCCACGGCTGGGCACGAGCCGAGCATAAGAGGTCCTCTCCAGGTTTGAGATTTGAAAGCCGGGCCATAGCCGCGGCATTCAGACCGAGCCAGGTAAACTACTTTCTGCGAGTGGCCCGATGACACCAGGCTGATCCTTCAATCGGACTTGGTCCGCGCACTAACTTACAACTCTCGGGTTTCGATCAAAATAGGACGTTCCAAATTTACTCTTTGATTGGTCTGTCATAACTATGGTATCACACTCTCTGGTCCTATCCCGCCGAATCGGCCGATTGAGATGACTCGGGTAGCATCTGCCGGGGAAGTGGATCTTAAAATGTCCGCGGTACTTTCAAGCTGCAAAATTTCGAGCATTGGAATCTTTCCCCAGTCCAGTGCCATTCACTGGCATGCACGCGATGCATTCTACACTCATTCGACTTTCGTATTTTCAAATGGCCCTCACAGTTTTGCTGGCCATTGTACCGGTGCGCATATATTAATACTAGCCTTAAACCCGCTCACGTGTGAATCGAACTGCTCACAGTATATATCCGCGACCCCGTCACCTTTTCGAAAGGGACTCGACTGTCGTGGTCCTGCCATTCAACAATGCCATGTCCCTCCTTCAGAATGGACCCTACTTGGGTGCTACACGTGGGTTCCCCCACCTTGTTTCTATAATAGAGCCCACTGTCTGACGTTTAATCGCATTAGGGACAACCCTGCACAGCGCACGCTTACATCGGCATGGTTCACCGACCCCGTAAACATGACTGCCGAGAACTGCATTAAATTTTGCCAAAAGCAAGCGCTCGATAGTATTTTTGCCGGTGTCGAGAATGGCACAGATTGCTGTAAGTGCACGTCTGGACGTTGCACGTTGCCTGCAGGGCGTCCTTCAGTTTCGTGATTGGCTTGGTTGTTTTATTCACGCGCTTTGGATGCCGCCAGTTTGTGGAAGTGTCTTGACTTCAGGAGCCGTTGAAGCATCATCCCTGAATTGCATTTCTAATTGCGTCGGCAATCCTGCCGAACCCTGTGGCGGGCGTGATTATCTTACCCTTTATTGGAATGGCGAGCCGCTCCCACCTCCAATGACCTTTGTTCCAAGTGTGGGAAACTGGATTCTCTTGGGATGCTACAAGTAAGCATATACGCTTTGCTTTTTTTTCTCGGAAGCGGAGTTGTGACGGACGCATGCCTTTTCAAACAGCGACTCAGCTAAGCGGAGGACTCTAACTAAGCAAGTATCCGTTCAAGGCGGTCCATACAATAACACGGTCGAAAATTGCGTTAATTCATGCCAGTCTGCGGGATACAATTGGGCAGGTGTGGAGTTCGCGCAACAGTGCTGTACGCGTTTACTTCGTCTCGATTCGATTCACTCCTCTTACCAAACTTCGCTCTTCAAGGGTGTGACAAAGGCATTATGAATAATGATCCAATAGACGCAAAGAATTGCCTTTTGGCTTGCTCTGGGGATAGCACTGAGAACTGTGGTGGTGCTGACGCTCTCGTCCTGTACGGCTACCAAGCTGGTTAGTATTTTTTTTAATAGTCCGTCCGAGTCATACAGTACAACGACTAGTATTTGGGCTGGTGAGACGTTGAGAAAGTGGAATGACCATGGGAAGATTCAAGTTGTGTGAACTTGAATGTGTGTACTGCAATAGTCACAGTAGCAGGCATTGTGAGACTGGATATATTTTCAACCAGAACTGCTGTAATCATCACAAGTTATTCAGGCTGGAGAATCGGAACTGCCTTTGTTAAACCTGAAGGAGGTGGAAAGGACTAAGAAGAAACGTTGGACGTCTCCCACCACGTTCAGGCTGTCCAGCGGAGGGACCAGCCTGCACGCGATGTCTAATCCGACAGCTCCCTGCCCCGGGACTTCGCACTCAGCCGTGATAATTGAAACTTACAGACGTAGACGGGTGACCGTCCCCTTTCAGGCTATTGAGACACGCATATTACGCGCTCCTGTTGTTATATAAGGTTCGTAAAGGTACCGTCGGTGCAGTGCAGTCAGTGCAAGAGTCAGTGGGTGAGCCAAACTTGAGCCGACTGGCAATTCAACCGGGCCGGAACTATTCCGGCTTTTGGCACCACACCTCACGGGAACGTCGACCTCCAACACTACGCCAACGCTGGGGCACTCCGTCAATGCAAGACGGCACTATGCAATCACCACTACAGAGACATGGCGTGGTGGCAACGGCGATGTGACGACCGAAGTGACAACTGCCGCCACGACTGCGACTGCGAGGCGACAACGACCAGCCTCGACCAACTTGAAGGCCACGATGGCCACAAGCGATGACGATGACTGCGACGACCGCAACTATGACTCGTCCACAGCCACGACGACTGAGAGGTGATGGCCGCGATGATTGCAGGGCAACGACAGGATACCGACAGTAACTGCGATGGTTGCGATCATGACAACAGCGAGGAGACTGCAGCGATCACGACTAGGTAACAACGACGACGGCTGCGACTGCGGCAACGATGGCGACAACGCTCTGCACTCGTTCTGCAGTAGTGGTATTTTGCTTTGTTGTACACCCAGGACAAAAACGATCGATTTTCTGTATTGTATTCCATTTTCGCTACAAGGAAAGCCGCGACTGGTCCTTAAGCTCTGGCCGGAGGCCGTCTCCACTGAGTCTCCACCGCTTAGGCATGAGTTTTTGAAAGCCGAAGCCAGGCAAAAGTGCGGCATTCAGGACGTGCCGGGTAAACCTCTTCCAGCCTGTTCCTTTAATCGGACTTGGTCCGCGGGCTTTGGGTGTCACAGCAACCAAAATAGGACCTTTCGGAATTTACGCCACATATCCTTTGGTAGGCCTGTCATAACCCTAGTAACTTACTGCTCTACTATTCCGGGCGCCGATGGAGGTGGCTCGGATGGCTTCTTCCGGGGCAGTGGACCTTAAGAGCCCCATCGTACCTGCAAGGTTTCGAGCGTTCGACTACAGCCTTTTATGCCGCGATGCATTCTAAGGTCTTTCTACTCTCGTGTTTTCAAGTGGCCATCACAGTTTTGTTGGCCATTGTACCCGTGCGCATATATTGATAGCCTTAAACCGGCTTACGTGTTAATCAACCTACTCGCAGAATGTATCCGCGACACGGTTAACCTTTCGAAAGGGACACCACTTTCGTAGCCCTGTCGTTCTACAACGCGATATCCCTCCTTCAGAATGGACCACACTTGGGTGCTACACGTAGGTTCTCCCCAATTTGTTTCTATAAAAGAGTCCACTGTCTGACGTTTAATCGCATTAGGGACAACCCTGCACAGCGCACGCTTACATCTAGCGGGTTCACTGACTCAGCAAACATGACTGTCGAGAACTGCATTACCCTTTGCCAAAATCAACCGCAAGATAGTATTTATGCCGGTGTCGAGAATGGTACCGATTGCTGTAAGTGTACATCTCGACCTTGCGTGCAAGCCGTTCTCCCGTTTCGTGGCTTCGTTGTTTACACCGTTTTGGATACCGCCAGATTGTGGAAGTGTCTTGACTCCCGGTGCAGTGCCGACTTCAGTCTCCAATTGCACTACCAATTGCGTCGGAAATTCTAGTGAGACCTGTGGCGGCAGTGACAGTCTCGACCTTTATTGGAATGGTCAATTGCCCTCAGCTCAACCTAGGTTCGTTCAAAGCGTGGGCTTTTGGGCTTTTGTTGGATGCTTCAAGTAAGCATATAGGCTGCGTTTTCAGTTCGGAAGCGGAGTTGTGACGGATGTATGCCTTTTCAAACAGTGACTCAACTGAGCGGAGGACCCTAACTACGCAAGTATCCGTCCCAGGCGGTCTCTTCAATAACACCGTCGAAAATTGCGTTAATTCGTGCCAGTCTGCGGGATACAGTTGGGCAGGTGTGGAGTTCGCACAACAGTGCTGTACGCGTTTACTTCGTCTCGATTAGACCCCATTCCCTGACCAGACTTTGCTCTTCAAGGGTGTGACAAAAATATTGAGAATGGAGGTGTGGAAATAGAAGCACAGAATTGCTTTTTGGCTTGCTCTGGGAATAGCTCTGAGAACTGTGGTGGACCTAATACTCTTGATATGTACTTCTTTAATAAGTAATAGTCTCGTCTGAGTCATGCAGAGCGTACCACAAGGACTACTAGCATGAGGCCCGTAATTCGTTGAGAAAGTAAAAAGGCAATGTGAAGATTGTGTGGATGTTTGCACTGTACTAGCAACTACCATCATGATAACATTTCGTATCCTTCCAACCTGGGGCCGAACTGCTGACTCCACAAGTTTCCACTCCCTGAAACTGGCATACCTCCTTCTAGACTTCACAAACTGATATTCCACACACAGACCCACTGGCACAGCACGTCATGCGGTATCAAAGCGCGCCACGCCTCCCATAGGCCATTTGAGACCCTCATCCTCCAGATCCAGCCCACTGTAGAATGTCCAGGTCCTGCTTTCCAACCAAATAGGCTTTCAGACCAAGATACTACTATCCGTTGTATCTACGGCGTCACGCGTGCTAAGGCGTAGCGTACTCGAGCTAGTTCACAGACTTGGTACCCGATATATATAATGCACTCCGTAAGCAGATCTTTTTTTTTCGGGAAAGCCAAGTATTATCTAGCAAAAGATAGTAGTAAATAGGTTTTTGGTTCAGCTAATGCGCTGGAGCGTACCTCGAAGGCTCGAACGGCGCAATCCTATTTGTGACCGGCCGGGACTTGGCCCCCCACACTGTTGGCTGCCATCTTCCCCACTACCCATACTGGACCTCTGGAGTAAATGCCGGAGTAACTCGCCCAGATCCGGTTCGCACACTTTGATCGTCGACTTCAAGAATTCACGCCACACGATTGCCAAACGTCCTTTGATCGGTGTGTGACAAGTGACAACCATGGTACCGCAGGCTCCATTCTGTAGTCCCATCTGGGACTTGTCTCAGGTACCAATTGAGATAACTCGGATGGCCAAGCCCTACCCAAGGCGTTGTCTCAGCGTGCTGCGCTAAGGTCACTATGCTTAATGGCACGTCAGTGCACTGAGGCAAGACAGATTAAGGCAGAAATACTGTAAACAACAGGCTATCATCGGTAAGATTAGTTAAAAAGAAATATAAAATAAGAGGAAGCACCACGTAGGACACCGGGGAGGAACTCTGAATCGGAGTATTATAAACGCAAAGCAGTCTCACAGAAAGCCGCGAAAGCCAGACGGAGCAGGGATGTTGCGTCTCTAGAAGAGTAGAGCCACAGACCTGGTAATGTACGTACCCCAGGAGTCAGATAAGATGGCTAATGTCCTAGAACGAAGAGGAAGGGGTAGGCAAACTTTGATGGAGGTCGAGTCATGTGCAGGATGGTGATGACACACATGCGCTCAGCCACCATGGAGATGACGAGGCACGGAGGGAAGTGTCATAGGACTGAAAGGGGCGAGATGGGACAGAGGGAAAAGTGAAAGGTGAGGGCGGTAGTAATAAAGCTGATCTGATGGGATGAAAGTACGGACAGAGATGGAGGGCATAACCAGATCCCGACAATAGTAGTACTGCATTAGTCGCACTCGAGATCAGGAGAGATTGGTCTCAGCGACTCGGACGCGTAGCTGCAATGACGAGAAAGGGAGAGGAACCGAACCGAATCGAACTGAGCGAGCTGATGGAATCAATCGAGAATGGTTCGTGTTCGAGCGCAGGCTCTCTGTTAATACCCAACCCACAATCCGATCACGTGGGGGCAAACTGCACCGTGAGTGCACCGTTACGCATTACGGGCGATGATAACTTTGAACTTGCGCCGAGACACTGCCGAGTCCCGTCTTTTCGACGCTTGGTTCGACGCCGGACGCGGGAACCGTGACGTTCAGCTGGCTGTGGGGCTTGTCCGGCGTGTGTTTTTCTTCCAACGGAAGGGCGGCTACACTCATTCAACATGCGCTCAGACTCGCAAGGTGGCAGCGGGTGTGGCCGCATGACCTTATACTAGCGGTGACCTTCTGTCTAGCTTCGATCTTGCCTGCATTATCCCCATATCCAGGCTACGAGCCTACTCATAGCCTTGGAGCCTAGCTAGTGGCTTAACTGACAACTCAAAATATTCAACCTCGCGGAAAATAGTGGAAAATGACTACTAAGCGTCGAACGCCTTTTAAATGAGGGTGAACGAGCTGAGGGCCAGACCATGAGCACTTTTACCGTACAGTGAAGTGGAGGGTGTCGCCAAGTAGCTTTCCTTTGATTCTACAGTAAAGTGGCGATGGCCCGTCGCCTCAAGGTTGATCGCCTCTTTGGTTTTCTTTTGGAAACAGCTGATCGCTTCTTCGTTTTACAACAAAAAGCGGGGAGGCCTCGAGGCGGGCAGAGCGCTTTCCACTACAAATATGGCAGAGGCCTCAAGGCGCACTTTCCTCTTTCAAGAATGGCGGAGGTCTCGGCGGGATAAGCGCTTTCTACCGCAAAAGTGGCGGAGGCCTCAAGGCGGGCTGAGCGCTTTCATCTGCAAAAGTGGCAGAAGCCTCAAGGCGCACTTTCCTCTTTCGAGAATGGCGGAGGCCCCAAGGCGGGATGAGCGCTTTCTACCGCAAAAGTGGCGGAGGCCTCAAGGCGGGCTTTCCTCTTTCAAGAATGGTGGCGGCCTCAAGGCGGGCTTGGCGCTTTCTACCGCAAAATTGGTGTAGGCATCAAGGCGGGCTAGACCGTACAGAGACCAACCAATGTTCGGAGCAAATTTCTCAGGTCTCGAGATGGAAACTAGAGACCAGAAGCAAGGCCAGATGGGTCATCTTTACAGCCCGAGACATTCATATGTAGTCAAGATTATCTGTCGCCGCTGTGGGCATCGCAAGGACGCATTCTCGACTAATTACGTATCTCAACAGTACCTGTAAGGACACAAGATACCAACCACCTGGCTCACTCCCACATTACCTGGTTTTTAAGAACTGAGGTGATGGCGCATCACCACCTGGTCAATACCCCGCCCCTACCCCCTCCTGCAAACCTAGACAAGCAATAACCTTCATATCCCTTACTCTCCTCGTGTACAACGTCCCAGATGGATAACCAATGGCGCATTCCGCACCGAGATTTACAGCGTGATCACGTAGGACGACTTAGGCATCATACTGTTTCTGTCAGGGCTAATTCCAGGGCCACGTTATCAAGATCCCTCCTACTCCAGAACCTCCGGACTTCAATCTTCGACCAATCACACCCCCACCTGCACGGGAGCCCATCGTTTCCATCCCAAGTTGCTCCTGCCAAAGGTGCTCTGACGCACGACGCAGTCAACCAACTCTGTACCCCACTGAACAGCAGGATCCTCAGCATGTCGATGTAGATGTAAGCAGACTTACTATTATGCCAACGCCACACCACAATTGACCACATTTTTTCCTCAAAGAGTTTTGTTGCCCCACATATGCGTCAAGCTCAACGCCCTAACGATCGACAAGAAACTTCCTTGGCCGCACCTGACCACGTGAGGGCGCAGATCACCGTGACCCATCCGCAAACTTTTGTGCGGAAAATTGATCTCCTTCACGGAAACAATACTGAGATCTTGTCATAGAGGGTCTGGGACAACTTGCGACCCGGTTATGCACCTGTATACGAAAGTGAATTCTCTCCGAATGTAGTTTTACCCCAAGTTCCGATACTCGAGTCGTCGATTGCAGAGGGTCGCAGGCGCCTGGCAGGCCTTTACCTCAACAACCCTAACGCATACGTAAGCATGATCCGCCTGGAGCCAGGCCCATCTGGTCAATCCCAGGTCATCGTTGTGCTTGAAATGACAGAGATCGTGTGAGGCTAAGCAGAAAGGAGACGAAGAACCAAAAATGTGTCCTAGGGCAGGTGTGGTGATATACTGTACTTATATTCGATTTGCTTCATCTTACGACGTTGATTGTTCTGATATAGTATGTGCTTCTTGGATTTGTACATTGCTTTGTCGCAGTTACCTCCTTATGACGAACAGAGTTTCGAGTTTTGAGCATATGCCCTTGCTCGTGTCACAGAGCAGTAACTTATGGAATGCCAGCGCACCGGCCAGGTTTGTTAGCCGGTTGGTCAACGGGGTGTGTAAAAGATACAGCCATAATAGTCCACATTGGAAAGGAGAAAGAGGATGCAGAATCAAATATCAGCAAACAACAGAGAAAGTTGCAGGCGGGGCGGCTCTGGCCAGGGGGGCAAGCGAAGGGTGGTGTCGGCAAATGCCGTGAATACAAGACTTAAGTTGGCACTGGCAATATACACGTCCGTTACTCGCCAATTTCACCACGAAAATCATCTCATTGGGATTTACCCTTCTTAAAAATGCCACCATCACACTCACCTTCGACAAGTTGGACCAACTGTGACGGTGTCCACTGCAACGCGATACTCCTGCTACTGGAAAGTCTAGTGGCACCATCTGGCACCATCTCCGCAAAGTCACCTCCACACCCGAAGGCAACGCTCCCTGCTGACACGCTCCCACGTAATTGCGCTCCCATATGTGACTGTGACGTCCTCTGTAGTTCTTTACAAACGCCCACAGCATCCTACCTTACGCATAAATCGCCAGTAACATGCTAGACGCCTCCCTTGTTATCCAGCCGCACGCCTGCACCTCACACTGAGCCATGGCGTTCGCACCACCTCCTCTCACAATTGAACAGGGGAAGAAGTACGAGCACCATGTCGCCAACACAACACGCGCCCTGGCTCCCGGAAGTTTCACCATCCTCGCGCGCGTGTCCCTCAGCAAGCTCGTGGTTATGCTGCCTCAAACGACATGCGCACGTGGGCTCTATGTGGAGCCCGATCTTTTCTCGCAGGATAGGACGCAGTTTTTTGTAGGTTCTTCTGTCCCATCTCCTTCTCATCTCTACACCTCGCCCTTTTCGTCTGCTTGGCGTGTCGGGACTGATATTTTCCCAGAACTTATCCGTAATGTATTTACCGCCGAGACGGGCTTTGTCGAAGTCTATCGCTACCCGCTAAAGGTACACCACGACGCAATCTCAAAACCTTCAACACCTCTACACAGGCACACCCTCATATCCATGCTCGGTGACATTACCCACCCTCCACGATCCTCAGCACGAACTACCGACCCCCGACGCCTCGACGGCGTTGCACTTTTCCATGCACAATCCCTTCTCATTTGCAGCGTCCCCGTCCGCCGCGCATGAATACTCTAAGTTATGCACGTAGACGAGTTGCAGATATGTAAGATGGGGAGCTGGGTGTCGGACGAGGCTTATGTGCGGGTTGCTGGATGAAACTTTCGACTTGAGTAGAGTTGACACGGCACGTGAATGTGACCTCTGATGGAGTTAGGTTTACTCCAATGTGCGAGGATCCAAACTGGCGAGCATCCTCATCCATCGTATATGCATATGTAAGCCCCTTCTACCACTATCGCGGAAGTGAATCAATTTCAGGTCTATCCAAGAGTGATATCACATCTAGCATGCACTTTCTACCTTCCGACACAAAGTATCTGCACATCATCCACCATGCACGCGCAGCACAAGGCGACAGGTATGACCCTAAGGTGGCAGGAAGGATCACTCGATCACAGGGCACCTCACAGCCGGGAGCTACTAAGGTAGCAGGGGTACGCGCGGAATGACATGTACTAAGGAGCCAAACTATACCAGGAATGCGGCAGGGCAGGAAACCAGAAGTCACATGTTTGACTAACTTCTGCGTTCAAGTTGGTCCACCCCAGGTGCACTTGTTTGGTCAACCGGTCGAGAAGCAAGCGCAGCATCAGCGCACTTGGACTGGAAAACCGACTGGCGCACACCATCGGCGTTGACCAACTGGCTGAGCAAGTATGATAATGGGATCTCTGCCGTAGTTCACCATACGGTTACTGGCTCTCGCACAAATCTTTAAATGATACAGCTATTCCCAAGGAATTGATGCTCGAAAGTTTTGACGATTAGCGAGACTTTAGCACGCCGACGTAGGTCCCTAACAAGGCAGCCACACGGCGAATATCCACGGTTTTTTCATTGTTTGACACGCTTGATATGCAAGTACAGCGGGCCAGCGCTTGTGTAACATTCACTGTCCCCAGCCCCTTCCAGAGTCCAGACAGGTATGACCAACCCTCCAGATTGAAAATTTAGATCGACACATTCCTTTTGGTGTTGTTATCGTAAGCGCACTATTACAGGGCTTGATTACAGGTACAATGCGCATCTGAGGGACTGACAAGATGTCACTGGAGTATGTAAACGTTTCACATCACCGCAGAAACAACATGAAAGACAATACTGTAAATTTTTTTACCAATTTATTCTATTGCCAGGAGAGCTGGTGTTGGGGCATGCCAGTTTTAACTTTAAGCTGGCGGACCCGCGGCCCGACAGGGCTCGCCGATTCGGGCTGTCATGTCATAGGCGTTGCGTGCTTGTTGCGTAGTACGCCTCCTCCCAACGATCTCCCAATCCGATACAATCGTTCCTGGTGACTAGAATGCAAGCCGTGGCCCCAAATCAAGGATTTTTTTGAAGCTTACAACCCTAAGCTCCGGCTGGGTTGGCCGTCACTTCGTTTTGCCTTCATGCTACTTGCAGCGAGGCTTGCTGTGCTCCTGAGAAATATCTTCGAAAAGTGGCAGGAGAGTAGCTGAGTTACCGCTACCAAGCAGATCTACCCAACGCGCTGGAGCAAACCTCCGAGTCTGGAGCCACTCAATCCACTGGATTTCTGCGATGGCAGGTGCGGTCTACAGTATCCGCACCTGCGCGGATCACTGATCCGCGCACTTTGGGTTGCCATCTCCTTCAGGGTACGTACCCTGACGATGAAACCGCACTCTGGTCCCATCCGAATCTCGGGTGCCGATCCAGAGGACTGGGATGGCGCCTTCGGCGATCAGTGGCCCTTAAGAACCCCTTCGTGTCTGGCAACTTGAAAGAGCCTCGAGCATCGGAATCCCTCCTTTATACCCATGATGCATTCTACACTCTTTCTACTTTCTTTTTTCCAAATGGCCATCACAGTTTTGCTGGCCATCGCCCCCGTGCGCATATATTAATAGCTGTAAAACCGCTCGCTGACATACGAAACAAACTGCTCACAGTTTATATCCGCGACCCCGTCACCTTCCTCAAAGGAACTTCACTTTCGTGACCCTGCCGTTCAACAACGCGATGTGATTTATTCAGGATGGTTCCCACTTGGATGCTACACGTTGGTTCCCGCCGCTTTATTTCCATAATCAAGTCCACTGTCTGATGTTTAATCGCAATAGCGACAGCCCTGCACAGCGCACGCTCACATCTAGAGGATACTCGGACCCATCCATGACGGCCGAGAAATGCCTTCACGCTTGCCAAAGTCAAGGGGGCCCGGGCGGTTATGTTTATGGTGGTGTCGAGAAAGGCACCGATTGCTGTAAGTGCACCATCTGGAGGTGCCTCCCATTTCATGGCTTCGTCGTTTTAATCACACGTTTTGGATGATGCCAGATTGTGGAAATGTCTTGACTCCCGGTGCGGTATCCGCTCCAGTCTCGCAATGTAGCTCCAAATGCGTCGGCGATTCTAGTAAGACCTGTGGCGGCAGTGATCATCTTAGCCTTTATTGGAACGGCCAGACGCCACAACCTCAACCTACCTTTGTTCAGAACGTGTATCCGCATTGGGGTATAGAAGGATGCTTCAGGTATGCAGATACGCTTTACTTTCTCTTCGGACGCAGAGTTGTGACATATGTGTTTTCGAACAGCGACTCGATTACAGCGAGGACTCTGAGCGTGAAAGTATCCGTCACGTCCCAAGGTGATCAAGACAATAACAACGTCGAAAATTGCGTTAATGCGTGCGAGGCTGCGGGCTACCATTATGCAGGTGTGGAGGCAGCAGACGAATGCTGTACGCGTTTCACTTCCTCTCGACGAGCTTCCCTTCCCTGACCAGACTTCGCTCCTCAAGGGTGTGGCCATAGCATCAATAATCATGCCGCAGCAATAGATTCAAAGCATTGCCTTTTGGCTTGTCCTGGGAAGAGCACTGAGAACTGTGGTGGACCTAACGCTCTCGTCCTATACGTTTACCACAGTGGTGATTGATGATAGTGTGGTCCGGGTCATGTACCGCAACGACTAGCGTTTGGGCGCGAGAGTCATTGAAAGTAAAACGGAAATGGGAAGAATGTGTGGTTGTTTGCACTGCACTAGCAAGTACCGTAACAGATGACGTCCTTTGCAATCTGAACCGCCTCTTCAAAAGTTCTAAGTCCCCGCACTTGGCATAGCTGCTTATTATAGACGTGACGCTCGTCTCTGTACGACAAGTTCAAATGCATCCTCCACCCACAGACCCACAACACTGTTATATGGTCCAGAATGAAGTCATATGTACCACGTCCCGCGTTCCCCATGACTCATTTTAGGGCCTTATTGTCCTGATTTCGCCCACTGCAGAACGGCAGGGCCCTGCAATCCTCTAAATATGCTTGTTGGTCGAGATACACTATCATCCAGTCATCTAGCATTGTTCCTGTCAGCGGTGTACTGAGGCGCAGCGTCTTCAAGCTAGTCCGCAGACTTGGTACGACATAGAACGGCTGCATCCAAGGGTCTTCGTAAGCAGATATTCTGATGGATGTACGGGGGCAATATCGGGTTGAAACTGCCTTGATGTCATCGGATCGTGTTTGTTCCCCCACAAGCCACGGTGGGAAATATTCTCCTATACGCGCACAGCTGAAGTCTTGGCTTAGGGGATCCGAGATTGCTTCGGACATGCGCCTGGCCGCCAGAGAGAAGGCTCGTCCTACACGGTGTTGCTCCGGCCTCCGACATCCGACGTGTCGATCGCAGAGCTCGGAGTTTGCAGAATTTATGTGCTTTCGGCAAATGCCGTGAGATGATGCATCGACTCCTACGGATGTGCTTAGCATTTGACTGACAACGGTGTTCACTGCAAAGCGACACTCCCACACCTGGAAATTCTAGTAACACGACCCCACACCATCTACGCCAGGGCACCCAGCGCCCGGGGACACGCCACTTCTTCGCGCTCCCCATCTGCGATGTCGACTTCTAGACTGCCCAACCTTGTGCCGTGCAGGATTTCTCCCGCAGCTTGCGGCATCACCCAGCCCCTAGCATCACCACATGAGCAATGCTCACCGTAGATGGCCGGCCGAACCACTTTCTCGCCCTCGCCCCCCCCCAGCTTCTGCGGCGCCATGCAGACGCCCACCAGACTTCAACTTCTTTCTCGCGCACGGTCCGCCGATATAAGGTCTCTATCGCGTCCGACCTCGCTGCCTGCATATCATGCTTGGAGAGGTTTTCTGGCTCAGAGCGTCTTCTGTAGACTCTGTGGACGACCCCTAGCAGGGTCAAGACGTCGCTGTCACATTAGGCTCTTTCTTCCCGCCGCTCCCCTCATCCCACGCGGTCTTCAAGTGCACCCTGCTGCGCGTACTGCTCCATGTGCTGACGGTCTTACAACCCGTCCTGCGTCCCACCGCACGCGCGGATATGCTCCATGCGGAGCGTAGTTTCTATCATTGGACGGCTACCGCCTCTGAGATTTCTGGCGCGTGTGTCTTCTCACCTTCTCTTCTGGCTTAGTATTCATTCAGCCAACTTGACCAATTCTCATCCGCAATTTGTTAAGGGTCGACCTTTTTCGGTGACATTCCCTACCCGCTCGAGGTGAACGACCGGCAGATATGCGAAATGGGGTCCCGGGTTCTGGGAGGGGCTTTTGCGCAGGTCAGTGACTGCAAGCGTCACTAACAGGGTGTGGGATCGTTGGAAACCTAAAATACACAACGAGCAGAGGATGAGAGCCTATCGAAGGAAGACCCTGTAGTTCGACTTTCTCGTTCAGTGGAGCAATTTCCGTGCGCAAGCTGAGCGCTGAATTGCGACACGTCTCTTTGCAGTGATCGAAATCCCTACACACCCCTACTAGTTCTGGGGTGCTTTTGATCCATACTTTTCGCTTCCACTAGAGTGCGACTCAGGCCGGGGTTCATGACTCTTTGTGGCACTTAAAGTTGACAATGCACACCATAACTTTGCTTAAGCTCATTAACGCCACTCAAGTATGTGTGTAACTGAGGTGAGTCCTGGACTATGTGGTGGAAGCCAGACTCTGAGAGCGCTCCTTTCTGAGGATGACTGTGTAGATGCAGTGTAGATGCAGCCCGAACCGATGTTCTCACGCGCTTCATCCTGCTCGCCGAATCGCCGACGCTTGCCAACGACCACATAAACGTATTCCGACGCTGTTACGACGCCCCAGCCATCTCTGTGTGGTGTTCATAGCTACATTTAACGGCGAACGCTCGTCAACGCAAACTGTAGCTGACTCAGTGAGCAGCGGTGAATTTCCAGGCGAACTCCCTCTCCATGAATAACTTTTCAGTGTGGTCTTTGACAGACTTGTATCTACCCACAACCTATGCACATTCGGGGAGGCGAACATCTCAGGTTCTGATTTCCCCATTTCATGCCACTCTTAGCCTTTCGAGTGTAGCTTGGCTGTTCGCTTCTAACAGGAATGATCCTCATGTTAGGTCTCGGTGCCATCCCCGACGTCCCAGCGGATCCACGCTTCACATCTTCTCCTAGTTAGCCAATGGCCACGCTTCCACCTATTTAGGTGTATTATGAATAGCCTATTAGTATATGCGAGAGAAGTATCGAGCATTTCTGGACTCTCATGTGGCCCATGTCCATGGAGAAGCGCTGTGCCCACTGAGTCTCCAGTGCAAACTTAATTACTAATTACATATCAAATCTATCTGAAATGGTAGAACTCAAACAAGTCAGTGCGGTTTGATAAAGAAAGCTCTGCAATTCGAGTGGTATATTGTACAGAAATAGAACTTTCCCATGATTGCGACCTATGTGTGTGTAGCGCGTGTGACCACTTTGGCCCAGTCCAAACATTGTATTGGCTCTGCACAACAGCCCCATATTACGCATAATTTTCGTTACAATTAACAATTTGGCATCACAAACTGGGCCAATATACACACCCCGCATTAAAGTTATTGAATTGTGAGATGTTAGAGCATGAGATCTGACTGGATTCCCCTCTCAATGTGGTACAGTATCCTCGCTCAATCCCCTTATTACGTTACAGAAAGTTAGATCCCGGATATTTAGCACTTCCAGTAAGCGCACAGCTTTGCACTCTAATAATTTTTGTGCCGGTGAGGTAGCACAGGTGTGGCCTTCCAACTACCGTATTACCGATGCTCTCCTGCAACGATTTACTAGTAGTACACCAGATATTGGGAAAAAGGACAAAAGGAGATCAATTTTATGCGCGATTCCGATGCACATAGGCACTGACACTGGTGCTGGAGAGGGAAATAACCCAACTGCCGACTTTCAACGACTCGGGGTGAGAGAAATGGCCGCAACACCCTGACAAGAGCCACCGATCTGGGACCAGAAAGAGCCCTTCTTTCCGTCTCGAGTCGAACAACCAATCTTCCAGGAACTCACAAGTTTTGATGAACGGGAGTGCAAGGGTGTGATGATGTTCCTTACCAAGTTCCTTACACCATGTGAACTGCACCCTGTAGCATTTCGTTACAACTTGGCGCAACACGCCAAATGCTCTAAAAAACGTCTTCCTTCCACAGCAACCTCTATCGAGGCTCGTCCGGTTTACACGACGAGTCTCGGTTGTTCTTCACATTCAATGTCTTAGAGAATCGTGGAGACCTTAGACCACGAGCAAGCGCTTGGAATCTTATCGATCTTATCCTCCAAAGATCCTGATGTACGGTGATCAACTTCCAGAACTCTTGTTTCCATTTCGGCGAGTCTGATATCTCGCCCGAACCCGCTTGCCAGATAGAGCGATGCGATGCATCACGTTGAGAACACGCGGAGTTGGAGCGCTAGCAATGTGATATAAGACCGAACTTGCATGTCTGTTTCAAACCCAGTGGTTGGGCCCCAGGAGCTTCCATCCGCTTTCCCACTTTTCAAGTCCTCCTCTGTACGACAAGTTCAAATGGACAATCAATGGAACATCATACCGACAGACCCACAGGGCCAGCCTGCGGTACAAAGCTCTGTATTCTGTATCTTCAGTACTCATTTAAGTGCCTCGTTCCACAGGTCCCACCTACTGCAGAACTTCCCGGCCCCGCTTTCCAACCAAACGTGCCGACGTACCAACAGGGCGAATATCCCATCCCGAATTGCTACTGTGTGCGGTGTTCTTCTATGCGGCGCACTCAAGCCGGACCACCGACTTGGTACCCATTGAACAACAAGATCCAAGGTATTTCGATGTAAGCACCCTTTATCATGAGGAAACCAAACCCGTCGTTTTGTTTACTTCTGGGAAGGGAGCCCGCGCACTATATCCGCATTATCCGGACCACGGTGAACCTATCGACAATCGTGCCGAAACACCTAACCGCATATGGGCACAGTTTGCGCCTACGCAAACTGCCGTGAGTCCCAATATTATCCCCACAGACGCATTGGAACTGAGCTCTTGACATAGAGGAACCAAGATAACTCCGGCCATGCACCAGTCTTTGAAAGAGCAGTCCCTTCCAGAGTCCGTTTTCCCTGGGCTCAGACATCTGGTGTGCCGATCGCCGAGAGTCGCAGGCGTCTCGCAGACCGTTACCTCAACAACCCTGATGCATACGTGAGCATGATCCGCCTGGAGCCGGGACCATCTGGTCAATTCCAAGTCATCATCACGCTCGAAATGACCAGAGTCGTCTGAGGCCACGTAGAAAGGAGACGAAGAGCCTAACGCCGATGATACCGTATGGCCTGGGTAGGTGCGAAGATGGTCTTATGTTTGTTTTGCTTGTACTGTCATGTCTATCTCTCTCAAATTGTATGTTTTTCTTGGTTTTGTACACCGTTTTGTCGCAGTTACCGAACAAAGTTTCGAGCTTTGCCTCAGAGTAGGAGGATATGTGGTTGTGAGCTGGTTTGTCAACTGTGGGAACGACATTATAGCCAGAGCAGTCCGCGTTGAGAGAGAGGTGTGGAGAGAATCAAAAGTATGCGGAAACCACAAATAGCTGTAACGGAGAGAGAGGGCGGTCGTAAAGTGGGGCGAATTTCCTTCAGTGGCATCGGCAAGTGCCGCAACTGCAACGTTCAACTACGCCACGTGATCCAATTCACCCCCCTAAGTTTAGTCAAACGACACCCTCTGATCCTAGCAGCACCCTTGCCTTGGCCCAAGACAACCCCACTCCCAATGACAACGCTCACCGCTACCCCCGCTCACCCACTTCTTCTCTCCCTCCCATCTCTGATCAAGCTGACCCCGCATCACCGTGCAGGCGCTCATGGCCTACTGGCTTGCGCAGGACCCGGCGCCAATCGAGGAGATCAATGATAAGGCTGCGGCAGTCAGGAACCCACACCCCTTATATAAGCCATTTCCCCCCCACAATTGCAGACCCTACTCCTCCGATACAACAGCAATTTCACGGATTCTGGTCTAATGAGAGTTTAGGAGATTGAGTTAGCTCTCATTTGGAAAGAGGGTTTTCTAAATTTCTCAGAATTGGTGGACGAGTAGGGAAAAAATCTTTTATTTGTAAAAACTGTTCTTTTTGTGTTTTTGAATCAAAAGAAATGATGTTCAAAATTCCGTCCGAGTAATTTGTCTAGTCACATGACTTAAACATATGATCTAATCTCCAAACATGTGACTCAAACATATCATGTAATCCTAATATTACGGTGAACTAGAATCCCGTCTCCAGAGACACAGAGCATCAGGAAATGCCCCGAAAGTCCCGTATCAAACGGGCCCGTGCCCACAAGGCCGAAATGGCATGTCATGCATTGTATCCCATGCACACAACACCCCCTGTGGCTGACTTCAGTCAAAACGAAGCAGGTGAGCACTCAGCAATCCGGAGGCCAGGGCACACTCACATGATGATCAGGAACCAGTGAAGTGTCAAGCAGCAATGACATAGACCCGGAACTTGCAAGTTTCTGTCAAAGGTTTAATCTTGAACCTCAAGTTCAGCACTTCGGAGATGATGGAGACAGAGACAATGCACCTTCTGCACACCCCAATTCGGATCATGACCATTCCGAAGTGTCAGACATTGTTGAAGAATCAGAGCTGGACCATTTCAGTGCAGTCCTGCAACATGCTCAGCAAATTGTGATCCAACTGGAAAAGGAGAAACAACATTCAAGAAAACGAAAAACTCCAAATGTAACGTCCCGGGTCATAGTAGGTATCTGACCTAACCCATAAGCGATGGGACGTGATACTAGGGGGCTCTTATCTGATGACTGATGGTTCGCTGACGGATGATAACTTGCTTACTGTACGATACGATGACTGACGGCTGACTGACGGATTACGATACGATGACTGATGACTCGTAGTATGATGACTGTATAACCGTGGACGATTACCAGCAGATTAGTAGTAGTGGCGGTCTCGCTGACGAAGGCGGATCACGCGAGTAGTTTATAAGGAAGCTATCGACTGTTGTAGTCGATAGCTTGGATTTCTTGTACACTTCTCAACTTGTTATCCAAAGCCGGTTTTCCCTCTCGTCTCTCGTCCTTCGGGGCCGCGTGTCACAAGACAAACAAAGCATCAAACTCCGCCTTCGCGCGTTGAGACGCTACTCAGTCTTTGTACTTGAGTCGTACTACTGCTGAGTCACCGCGTTCACTCTACGTAGCCTAAGTCAGGCTCACGTGCTGCTCGCACGTAACATTAAATCCAAGCTCTTCAAAAGACGAACGCCGTGGCAACTCTCAATACCAAGGACGGCTGGGACTTCGTGCCCTATCGCATCGAATCAAGAGAACGAGACGCACCTACTCGATACCTTGTGGGACGAGTAAGGTGGCGACACGTACCAGACACCAGAAGGACCGAAGAGAACAACACCGGATATTACGCGGAAGCAGCCACATCACAGCGCTTCCACCCAGTAGTGTTCAACAGAGAACACTGTTGCTGGGTCGATGTTACGTGCGATCCGCACGTGAGCCTGACTTAGGCAAGGTAACGTGAACGCGGTGACTTAGCAACGGTTATACTCAAGCGCTAAGGCTGAGTGACGTCTCAACGCACGAAGGCGGAGCTAGTACTTGATCTTGCTTCTTGACACGCGGCCCCGAAGGACGAGAGAGAGAGAGAACTGGCTTTAGATATCAAGACGAGAGTTGTACAAGAAATCCAAGCTATCGACTACAACAGTCGATAGCTTCCTTATAAGCTACTCGCGCGATCCGCCTTCGTCAGCGAGACCGCCACTACTACTAATCTGCTGGTAATCGTCCACTAAGCCACTACTGCTAGGTAATCGTCCACTAAGCAAAACGTCACAACTACTACGACTATCAGTAATCGTACAGCAAACATCAGTCATCACCTCGTATCAGTATCAGTAATCCACAGCGTAATCAATGTAAGAACGAGCCACGACGTCATGCGATCACATGCCTACACGTCCCATGACTTATGGGTTAGGTCAGATACATACCATGACCCGGGACGTAACATCACCCCCTTCACAAGGGTGAGCGCCCACGCTCCACTACCCAGCTTGTTACCGTGGTGAGGCCAACGTCGGTCTCGTGTTCGTCGCGTACTCGTCGGAGAGCGTGCGCACGTCCGAGCCGGCGGGATGAGTGCATTGCCCTGTCGATGTGGACAAACACGTCGTCTTCCAGCTTCTTGATGGCTTGTTCCAGCTCGGCGATGACCTCCATGGACGCGCGGTAGCGTCTTACCTCGGCTTGGAGAGAGATATCTCCTAACCGGGCAAGAGCCTCGTCTACCTGTCGCCGTCCACGGAAGTCAGTGCGGAAATACCCGAGTTCTTCACGGGTGTACTCAGCTGCGACTCCCATATCCCGACACGGCTCCGCGTGTATGTCGGCTCGATAAACAGGCTGTCCCCGACCCATTGTCCCGAAGGCTTCAGGGTTATCCAACATGCGGACTCTCACATACTTGGCGGGGACCCGCCGTCCTTCGTGCTCGATAACCATGGGCACCCAGTTCATCCCATTGTTGAGGATGAATCCGCCTGGGGTAGGCGATAGGGTACGGAGAGGGCGCCCCGGCGCATTCGTTCGGCGCGTAGCGAAGGGCGATGGGTCGCTTCCCTCCCTTGTATAGGGGGGTAGTCCCCGCGCCTCGTATCCTTGTTCCGCCGTTGGTCCGTAGACAACAGCAACCGGCGATGATCGTCGCGTGTCATCGTCGGTTTCCTCGGCAACGCGACTGACTCGGGAAGGTATAGGCAGGGGAGCGCAGTGGCAATAGTTGGGTGGATTGTCGCACTGTACGCACACGACCCTGGCTGCGTGGTATGACTCGTCGCTGTCGTCGTCTTCATCCTCGCTGTTGCTGTCGACTGCGGTGACAGCGAGGGAGGCGTTGGAGGTATTGGTGCTGCCGATGACGGTGGTAGCAAGGGAGGTGGTGGACTGTTGGATACTCGCCTCGTCAAGAGTTCGATCCTCATCCTCCTCTCCGCTGCCGTCCTCTTCACTATCTGATCCATCTTCCAGGCTGTCATGACCTCCTTCAAGAGGCCGTAGTCCCTCCTCATCTTCCTCCACTCTTCCGCTCGCGGGTGTGGGGAATCGCCGGCGAGCCTCGGCCAAGTCCCGAGCGGTTTGGTCTCGTTCTGCTGTGACTCTGACATGCTCGACGGCTGAGCAGAATTGTCACGATTCCAACAATCGCTGGTTCGACTTGAACCCGAAGGTTTTCCTGCTATCACTTCCCAGTCAAGCGCACGGCTTGCAACTTAGGAAATACTCGAAAAGGGCGAATAACCACAGAAGGTCCCCTTATACGGCGTCACTTGAAGATAACTCTTGACACAAGTGAATAATGAGAGAAGAATAGTCACAATGACCAATGACTCTGCTATAAGAATGCTTGACTATGCCTGAGAGGAATACAGGTGGAAGTTCAAGACAACTAAGCTAACGACTACTGGCGAAACCTGCCAACTACTTATAGTACTCCAAGACAGCTATTCTAACTGAGCTCGAACTATAGTAAACACGACTCACGACCTTATCTGCCAATGAGAATTGTCCATCAAGCCACAGGGGCTTATCATGAAACATACAGTCCATGAGGCATACGGCCTCACATGAGTCAGAGATAAAGACAACCATATGACTCACAAATGACATCAGAACACAAGATAACAAGATAACAAATGTCTCGGCGCAATACCCGCGCATCAGAATACCTTCCATCAGAATCGACCCATACTGGGAATTGTCCAGACCTTCGGCTATCGGGAATCCCGCATCCGATCTCGTGCCTACCATGGTCTTCCATAACCTTCCATCCAACGAGTCCCATGACTTATAGATTAGGTCAGATACATGCCATGACCCGGGACTATCACGTGACATGATCACGTGATCTTCATCCGTCCTGCAGTAGAGGTGCCAGCACTGGAGGGCTCTGCATGAACTAGCATTCCACTCACAAGTTGGGCAATCCTCAACGCTTCTCCTTCTCCAATGTAATCTTCTTCGTCTGTTCCTTGACTCCACACGAGAGCGCGTACCTGCTCTTCTTCGTCATACTCTGGATCTTTGCCTACCCATTTGTGTGCTTCTGGGTAATCTTGACAATCTTTCCAATGTTCATGCATGCAACGGCGTGTCTTGACGTTGTCCGAAGGTGAGACGATGTCAGATCGTGACATTACCTCCCTTTCAGGACTGCGACCACGCAGTCGCTCGACTAACACTGTCCTGGACAAGTGGCCAGCGTCTGAATGAGGTGACAAAAATTGTGAACGAACGTCTGAAGGGGGGCTCCCCCTCTTGAATATTTTGACTTTTTCCTGCGCACTGAAGCGCACTCGACGGCTCTTCTGCCGGTTTTGCTGTTTGGGGCTTCCTGCCCTCTTGAATCTTCTGAAGGCATCTTCTATACCTTCGCGTGTGATCGCACGCGCACGACAGCGCGGCTGCTTCCTGTTGGGGCAAAGGGGGCGAATGTGTCCTTCATCCCCACAATGAAAACATACTCTGAGGTCCACAAAGGGACCGACTCCTTCACCTGAAGAGGCGACTCTTGCGCGCCCTCTTCCTGCACTGGTATCCATGAAAACTTGTGTATTTGAAAAGTCTTGCGCATGTCTGTCCCATATTGCAGGGATAGGTAAAACAGCGGCTGGTGCTGGTGCAGCTGTTTGGTGATACTGGGCCAGCGACTGCTTCGCGGCCTCGACTTGTTGCTGCCAGGGATTAGACCCCTCTGAAGGTTCTGTGGGCATCTCCCTGAAATACTTTGAATTTAGGAATTTGGGATCAAAGGGGGTGTACTCCCCGCATGGACCCATCCAGGCCTCGTCATATCCGTCGTCTTCTTCCGCTTTTTCTTCTTTTTCTGCCACTGCTGGGCTCTTGACGTCTTCTACGTATTCTTCAGCCTCGTCAGGCGCTTCTTCTTCCTGGCTCGTATTATTATCACGCCGCGGCCGGCGGATCTCTTTAGGATGTAGGACCCAAGGGGGGTACATGTCAGCGTCGTCTGCTGTGATGGTTTCTTCTTCATCTGGGTCTTCTTCTGTGTATTGTTCCTCAGCCTCACCAGGCTCGTCTTCATCGTCTGAGTCTGGACCCTCTACATATTCTATGGCCTTGTCAGGCTCTTCCTCATCCGACTCGTCATAATTGAACTGCCATCCCCAAGGGCGTTCGGCTTCTTCGTCGGGGGTAGGTGAGTTTCGCGATGGGGTATGAGGACCGTCTGAACTCAGCTTCAGAACTGCCTCTGCAGCTATTTTCTGCCTTACTTCCTCTTCTACTGCTTCCTGCCAGAGCTCCAGCGACCGGCGCAGTCTTCTGAGGTTCCACTTGGTGAACTTCTCTTCTAGTATGAAGTCATCTTTGATTTGTTTCCAATGCTGATTGAACAACTCAGCTTCGCTAACGCTCGTGCTCTTCCTTGGCGCACGGCTAACCACTCTTGCTTCTTCAATCCTCGGCGTGTTCAGCGAGGTCGTCGGGGTCGATAGTCCCATCATAGAGGGCATCAGTACAGCGTCCTCGTACTTGCCAATATCCTTCGTCTTGCAGTCTGTTTTCAAAGCAACGTTCGCACTCGCCGGTATAATCTAGTCGATTGCGAGGTTTGATTTTGTTGCAGGTGGTACAGGGGAGATGTGTTGCACGAGGGACAAGTTTCTTGAATATGAATGCAGCAATGAAGAACAATGATAACTGCAGCATGTGATGGCGAGGTGAACGATGTGATAGAAGGAAAAGAAAAGAAAAGCTTAGTTGTAATGTCACGATTCCAACAATCGCTGGTTCGACTTGAACCCGAAGGTTTTCCTGCTATCACTTCCCAGTCAAGCGCACGGCTTGCAACTTAGGAAATACTCGAAAAGGGCGAATAACCACAGAAGGTCCCCTTATACGGCGTCACTTGAAGATAACTCTTGACACAAGTGAATAATGAGAGAAGAATAGTCACAATGACCAATGACTCTGCTATAAGAATGCTTGACTATGCCTGAGAGGAATACAGGTGGAAGTTCAAGACAACTAAGCTAACGACTACTGGCGAAACCTGCCAACTACTTATAGTACTCCAAGACAGCTATTCTAACTGAGCTCGAACTATAGTAAACACGACTCACGACCTTATCTGCCAATGAGAATTGTCCATCAAGCCACAGGGGCTTATCATGAAACATACAGTCCATGAGGCATACGGCCTCACATGAGTCAGAGATAAAGACAACCATATGACTCACAAATGACATCAGAACACAAGATAACAAGATAACAAATGTCTCGGCGCAATACCCGCGCATCAGAATACCTTCCATCAGAATCGACCCATACTGGGAATTGTCCAGACCTTCGGCTATCGGGAATCCCGCATCCGATCTCGTGCCTACCATGGTCTTCCATAACCTTCCATCCAACGAGTCCCATGACTTATAGATTAGGTCAGATACATGCCATGACCCGGGACTATCACGTGACATGATCACGTGATCTTCATCCGTCCTGCAGTAGAGGTGCCAGCACTGGAGGGCTCTGCATGAACTAGCATTCCACTCACAAGTTGGGCAATCCTCAACGCTTCTCCTTCTCCAATGTAATCTTCTTCGTCTGTTCCTTGACTCCACACGAGAGCGCGTACCTGCTCTTCTTCGTCATACTCTGGATCTTTGCCTACCCATTTGTGTGCTTCTGGGTAATCTTGACAATCTTTCCAATGTTCATGCATGCAACGGCGTGTCTTGACGTTGTCCGAAGGTGAGACGATGTCAGATCGTGACAAGAATGGGTCGTCGATGTTGTTGTTTCCGTCGTAGGTGTTGAGGGTATTGGTGTGAGGGAACTCGTCGAGGATGATAGTGGTGAGTGGGACATAGGACATGTTGTGATGGGACGATGGTGACAATTGTTCTGTTAGGGCTGCTTTTAAGTGTATTTCAGCCCGCGGGTTACTGAGTTTGAACTTCCTTATCTCATCGTCCGCGTGAACATCATCCCATGAGACCCACTGGTTGTCCGAGTCGGCGTATCCCTTCCATTTGATTAGGTATTGTAGTTTGCGCCCTCTTCCCCTTCTTTGGGAGTCTAGTACTTTTTCGACCTCGTATTCTTCCACGTTATCGATCAACTCTGGTGGGGGTGTTGGTAATTGGTGCCATGAGTCACCGTTTCTTTGTAAGGTGTGAGAAGATCTGTGTGAAACACATCATGGATGCTCCACTGCGTGGGAAGTTTTAGTCTGTAATTGACAGGTGACATCACCTGGATGACTGTGAAGGGACCGTGTCGTCTGGGCGTAAGCTTCGTGGTTGGTTGGTTGGTGCGCAGGTGACGTCCCTCGAGCCACACCTTATCTCCCACCTGATACTTGGGTGTGTCACGATTTTTAATCCATGACTGTTGCGCCTTCTTCATTTGGCCTTGTGCTTGTTGTCTTATCGCCTTTAATTGTTTCAGCCTTGTCTCGACTCGTGGTATTGGTGACAGCTGATCTATCCAGTCAGCGCGCGGGTGATATCCCATTAGTAATTTGAATGGTGATTCGCGTGTGGACTCGTTGGTCCAATTGTTGTGCGCGAATTCTGCCAGCGCTAAGTATTCTGCCCAATTGTCTTGTCTCTCGTTGACCCAGAATCGGAGGTATTGTTCCAACCACTGATTGCTGCGTTCCGACTGTCCGTCGGTGCGGGGGTGGTAGGCCGTTGATATGTTCTGCTGTATCCCCAGGATTCGACACAGCTCTCTTGTGAATTTGGACGCGAATCGGGGATCTCGGTCACTAATGATTTTTGATGGTAGCCCGAATCGTGCTACGACGTTTTTGGCGTATAGGATTGCCGTCTCTTCTCCCGATATTTCTTCATTACAGGGTATGAATATAGATGCCTTGGAACAATCGTGGTCAGTGATCGTTAGGATGGAATCATACCCCCTTGATTTGGGGAGCTTCGTGATAAAGTCCAGCGCCACGACTTCGAACGGCATTGCTTCTGGTTTTGGAAATAGCGGTTGCAACGGTGCCTTCGTCCTTTGTGTATTGACTTTGCATCGTTGGCAATCGGCACATCCTTTCACGTATTCTGCGACATCGTTCTTTAATGTCGGCCACCAGTATTGCCGCTCTACCAACTGCGTCGTTCGATTGATTCCTGGATGTCCGTAAATTGGGGGATCGTGATGGGCGCGAATTACTTCTCTGATTTCGTTTGGTCCCGCCGTGACAACCATTCTTTGTCCTTGATACCACCACTGTCCGTCAGCTTTGATCAGTTTGTGTGGATCTACCCATTTGCGTATTCTTAATTCGTCCTGTGGTCTTGTTGTCTTGGTGGTTCGTACAAATAGTTTGTTTGGCAACACAGTGACGTTCTCATTGTCTTTTTCTCCTTGGTCATAGTCGGGACGCCTTGACAGGGCATCCGCTCTTCCATTGGCGGTCCCCTTTACGTGGTGTATTTCGAAGTTGTACTCGGCCAACTCCAAGACTTCCCTTGCTATTCTTCGGCTAATTTTCTGGGGGTCTCGCCAGTATCGGAGGTTGAGATGGTCTGAAAATATGCGTACTTTGTGGGGTGATCCTGCGAGCAGATGCCTCCAGTTTCGTAGTGCCTTTACTATGGCCAGTAGCTCGAGGTTATATATATCATAGTTGCGTTCGGCTGCGTTGAGCGTCGCCGAGTAGTATCCCACTGGATGTCGTTTTCCGTCCTGCTTCTTTTGTAGTAGCACTGCTCCTACCGCGAATCCAGATGCGTCGACCTCTAGGTCAAATTGCTGGTTCTGGTCTGCATGCGCGAGGATGGGTTCCTCGGTGACTCTTCGTTTAAGCGTATCAAACGCTGCTTGTTGTCTTTTCTCCCATTCCCATGGTTCGTCTTTCCGCGTTAGTTCGTTCAATGGTTTAGCGATAGCAGCGAATCCTTTGATGAATTGCCTGTAAAAATTGCAAAACCCGAGAAAAGATCGTACGTCCTTCACCGATCTTGGGGATTGCCAGTCGCGAACACCCGAAACTTTGACGGGATCCATGCGTGTTACCCCCTCTTCAAGGATTACCCCCAGGTAATCAATACTGGGAGCGTTGAAAGTACATTTTTCCGGTTTGAAGAAGAGGTCGTGTTTTTGAGCGACGGCAAGAACGTCACAGACTGCTTCTTGGTGCTTTGTTCGAGCGTACTTCTGTCGTTTCGTGGCTATTGCGATGTCGTCCATGTAGACTCGTATTGTCGTTCCTAAGGCTTCGTGTTTTGCTATGGTAGGGCGGTAGATTTCGTTCATGAAACTCTGGAATGTAGCGGGTGAGTTGCACAATCCAAAGTACATAACTGTTGGTTCAAAAAGTCCGCGGCGTGTTTTAAACGCTGCTTTGTGTTCGTCGCCCTCTTTGATTCGTATGTTATTGTAGCCTTGTCGAACGTCCAATTTACTGAAGATTTGTGCCCCCCCGAGGTCTTTGATTAGGTCATTGATGAGGGATAGTGGGTACTGGTTCCGTATTGTCCATTCGTTGATCTTTCGGTAGTCCTGAACAGGTCGCAGCTTCCCGTCCTTCTTTTTAATGAAGAAAAATGATGACGCGTATGGGGACTTTGAGGGGCGTATGTATCCCTTCTCTACCTGTTCGTCAATGAAGTTGTCCAATGCTTCATCTTCGATTCTTGTCATTGGATATACTTTGCAATCAATGGCTTCCGGGGCTCCCTTTTTGAGTTCGATCGCGTGATCGCAACTTCTTTTTGGTGGGAACCTTTTCGACTCTTCTTCCCCGAATACCTTTGCGTATTGTTGGTATTCCTTTGGTATTGCGACCGTTTCCGTGTATTGTTTGGCATCGATCGCGAGTTCGACTGCTGATCGTCGCCCATGTACTTGTTCATCTAGTTGGGTCACTATTTGTTCTTTATCCTCTGTGGTGAACATTCGTGACACTTTTACGTCGTTGTCTTCTTCTTTGAGCAATCTTGCTAGTACTGCTCTTTTGTCGCTTGGGTTAATTGTTCGTAACACTATAGGGAGTTGTTTCTCATCTATAGTGGCATGGCGCCAACTGAACCTTGGTTCATAGGTTGCGAGCCATGGATATCCCAGTAGGACGTCTTCCTTCCTATGTCCGTGATGAGGAAGCGCATCTCTTTGTTCGTTCCTCCCGTTTCCACTTTGAGCGTCAGATAGTGTGTGATCTGTCCCGCTTTATTAGTGGTATCGTCGATGTTGTAGATATTTTTAGGCTTATCTAATGCCCGTTGTCCCAACCCCATCCTTTTGACGAAATTTGGATGTATGAAGTTGTCGGTGGCACCGGAGTCCACCAACGCTTTGATGTCGGCCATGTTATAACTTGCGCGAATTGACACTGGTACTCTCATAGAACGGTAGCACATAATGTACACAGAGTTACAACGTATTGCCCTCACCCAGGCCGCCGGGTTCAGGCGTTTCCAAAATCCTGTCCCATCAACTGCTGTAGGACCAGGTCTTTGACTTCTTCATCGTCTCCTGCGACTCCTCGTAACCATTCCGCCACCTTCTCTTCTTTAGTTTGTGGTACTCCTCGGTAGCTTCTGTGGAGCGTGTTTGTGTGTCGCGGCGTCTGCGAGGTTGTCTGCAGTCGCGACTGATGTGTCCCATCTTCTGGCAGTTGTAACACTGCGTTTGACTGTGGTCTCGTTTGAATGTCTTTGGATGAATCCCCCTCGTGGTGGGAATGGTGGTTGTGGTGGTCTGGCGTTCCTGGGATGATTCGCTATGATCTCCTCGGCTCCTGCTAGCCGTCCTCGTACTCGGTCTGCTGATGTATCCATTCGGTCATCGTTGTGGAGTGGTGCGAGCAACTTAGCTAGTGCTCCTCCGGTTGCGCGTCCTGGCTTGAACGCGTCGAGGTTTCCTCTAACCGTTTGCATATGAATCCACTTCTGTTGTCTTTTTAGTGCGGATTCCCTCCATTCTTCGTAGTTTCGAGGGTCATCATGTTGGTACATGGTTTCGTATAGCGCTCTTGGTAACCCTCTTGTGAAATATTTGAGCGTTTGTTCATTGTTGATGTTGTACCCTGCATGTCGAACGAGTTGTTCGTATAGGGCAATATAATCGTCGATTTTGCCGTCTTTCATGTGTATTCCTGCGTCTAGCTGCGCTTGCGCTCGTTCTTTGCTAAGAACGTCTCCGAATTGTCTCTGGAACGCGTTGAGTAGGTTTTCCCATAACCTATTGTCGAATTGACTGGTTCCTGTGGCCACCTCGTTCACGAGCCATCGGCTGGCGGACATAACCCATTGGTTAACCGCGTTTCCCTGAATGTATGTTAGGAATAACATAGCTTTTTGGTATTTGTTTATCATGGCTGAGTGGTTTGCATTAACCCCAGCGTATACCTCCCATTGGAGAATGAAGGCTTGGCTGAGACCGTTGTCCTGTGAATGTGGGTGGTGGATTTCCGATGAATTTGTCGTTGCCTCCTTGCATGGCTACTGCAGGTCCTGCGAGGGGTGGCCCTCCTCCCGGTGGTCCTCCTCCCGGTGGTCCTCCTCCTGGTGGTCCTCCTCCCGGTGGTCCTCCTCCTGGTGGTCCTCCTCCTGGTGGTCCTCCTCCTGGTGGTCTTCTCAATGGAGGAAGGGCCTATTTTCTGGCGACGGTACTCGGTTGCGGTTGAGCCTGAATTCGTAGAACATATTGGTTCCTTCAGGTTCATTTGGTGCATCAGGGACATCAGGTCCCATGGCTCGGTTGACGGCTTCCATATCCTCTGGCTGTAATTGTTGGACATGACCCGTTTGCTCGTTAATAACGAGCCGGGGTGGTGAGACTTCTGTTTGTGTTGTCATGTAGCTGTATGGCATTCCCCTGATAGGTTCGGGAATATGTAACTCAGCTGTTTGCGCTGCTAGTGCGTCTACTTCTGGTGATTGTATTATAGCTTCCGTGGGTTCGCCTTCGCTTTGCGGAGTTGGCGATCTTTCGCTAGTGTGGCTTGACGGGGTTGGAGTAACCGTTCGTAGTTGGAATTCTGTCCTAGGTGGTTCCGTGTCGAGGTTTGGTTGTTCTGTTTCCTCGTGACCGTCTATGGGTCCTTGTCGACTAATCGGTCGTGCGTCGACCAATGGTATGTTGATATTTAGGTCGTCTGCCGCTGGAAGCGTTGCGATGTGGCCGCTTCTGCGTAATATCCTATGTTATGTTCTTCGATTCTTCTGGTGTCTGGTACGTGCCGCCACCTTACTCGTCCTACAAGGTATCGAGTGGGTGCGTCTCTTTGTCTCGAGTCAATGCGATAGGGCGCAAAGTCCCAGCCGTCTTTGGTATTGAGAGTTGCCACGGCGTTCGTTTCAAGAGAGCTTGGATTTAATGTTACGTGCGATCCGCACGTGAGCCTGACTTAGGCAAGGTAACGTGAACGCGGTGACTTAGCAACGGTTATACTCAAGCGCTAAGGCTGAGTGACGTCTCAACGCACGAAGGCGGAGCTAGTACTTGATCTTGCTTCTTGACACGCGGCCCCGAAGGACGAGAGAGAGAGAGAACTGGCTTTAGATATCAAGACGAGAGTTGTACAAGAAATCCAAGCTATCGACTACAACAGTCGATAGCTTCCTTATAAGCTACTCGCGCGATCCGCCTTCGTCAGCGAGACCGCCACTACTACTAATCTGCTGGTAATCGTCCACTAAGCCACTACTGCTAGGTAATCGTCCACTAAGCAAAACGTCACAACTACTACGACTATCAGTAATCGTACAGCAAACATCAGTCATCACCTCGTATCAGTATCAGTAATCCACAGCGTAATCAATGTAAGAACGAGCCACGACGTCATGCGATCACATGCCTACACGTCCCATGACTTATGGGTTAGGTCAGATACATACCATGACCCGGGACGTAACAGTCGAACTCAGGTGGAGCAACACCAACAGCTACTTTGAGGCGACACGACCAGCTGCCGACGATCTTAACATCAACATACCATTGGTAGATGCGCGCCAAATTGATCAACAAGGGTCCATAGACGGCCAAGAAGAAGAACTAAACCTCGATACAGAACCACCGAGGACCGAACTCCAAATACGAGCAACTACCCCAGCCCTGTCAAGTCACACCAGCGAACGATCGCCAACCCCACAAAGTGAAGCAGAACCAGAGGCAATCGCGACACAATCACCAGAAATCGACGCGCTCATCGCACAAACAGCTGAGTTACATATTCCCGAACCAATTCGAGGAATACCATACAGCTACATGACTACCCAGACAATGGTATCGCCACCGCGGCTCGTTATCAACGAGCAAACAGGCCATGTACAAGCACTGCAGCCAGAAGACGTACAAGCTGCCAATCGAGCAATGGGGCCAGATATGCCCGACGCACCAAGCATTCCAGAAAACGATATGTTTCACGAGTTCCGGCTCAGTCGAAACCGAGTACCATCGCCCGCGAACAGACCATTCCCACCCAGGGGACCATCAGGAGGAGGAGGACCGCCCAACGGCGGATGGCCACAAGGAGGAGGAGGAGGAGGACCACCTCCAGCAGGACCACCTCCAGCAGGACCACCTCCAGGAGGGCCAGCAATAGCCAATCAAAACGGGAACGACAAATTTATCGGTAACCCGCCACCAACATTCACAGGAGCAAGATCGCAAGCAGAAGCGTTTATCCTCCAATGGGAGGTCTACGCAGGCGTTAACGCCAACCATTCAGCCATGAGGAACAAGTACCAAAAAGCTATGTTGTTCCTCACGTACATACAGGGAAATGCGGTTAACCAGTGGGTAATGTCCGCAAGCCGATGGCTCGTCAACGAGGTGGCCACCGGAACGAACCAATTCGACAACAGGTTGTGGGAAAACCTCCTCAACGCATTTCAAAGGCAATTCGGGGACGTCCTCAGCAAGGAACGAGCCCAAGCCCAGCTCGACGCTGGCATACACATGAAAGATGGAAGGATCGATGACTACATCGCTCAGTTCGAACAACTAGTTCGACACGCAGGGTACAATATCAACGCCGAGCAAACGCTCAAATATTTCACAAAGGGACTACCAAGGGCGCTGTACGAAACCATGTACCAACACGACGACCCCCGAAACTACGAGGAATGGAGGGCGTCCACCCTCAAAAGGCAGCAAAAATGGATTCACATGCAAACCGTCAGGGGAAACCTTGACGCATTCAAGCCAGGACGTACGACGGGAGGGTCACTAGCTAAGTTGCTCGCCCCACTCAATGACGATAGAATGGACACCTCGGCAGATCGTGTACGAGGACGGCTAGCAGGAGCCGAAGAAATCATAGCGAATCACCCCAGGAACAACAGACCACCGTTCCCACCACGAGGGGGATTCATTCAAAGACAGTTCAAACGAGACCATAGTCAAACGCAGTGTTACAACTGCCAGAAGATGGGACACATCAGTCGCGACTGCAGACAACCTCGCAGACGTCGCGACACACAAGCACGAACCACGGAGGCGACTACAGAAGCCTCACAAACCAAGGAAGAAAAAGCGGCGGAATGGCTACGAGGAGTAGCAGGGGACGACGAAGAAGTCAAAGATCTAGTCCTACAACAATTGATGGGACAGGATTTTGGAAGCGCCTAAACCCAGCGGCCTGGGTGAGGGCAATAAATTGTAACTCTGTATACATAATGCGCTATCGTTCTATGCGAGTACCAGTGTCAATTCGTGCAAGTTACAATAAGGCCGACATCAAAGCGTTGGTGGACTCTGGAGCCACCGACAACTTCATCCATCCACAATTCGTCAAAAGGATGGGATTGGGACAACGGGCATTAGATAAGCCTAAAAATATCTACAACATCGACGATACCACTAATAAAGCGGGGCAGATCACACACTACCTCACGCTCAATGTGGAAACAGGAGGAGCAAAAAAAGAAATGTGATTCCTCATTACGGACATAGGAAAAGAAGACCTATTACTGGGGTACCCATGGCTCGCGAACTACGAGCCAAGGTTTAGCTGGCGCCATGCCACTATTGATGAAAAACAACTCCCCATAGTATTACGATCAATCAACCCAAACGACAGAAGAGCAGTGCTGGCAAGACTGCTCCAAGAAGAAGACGATGACGTGCAAATATCACGCATGTTCACTGAAGAAAACAAAATACAAATAACGACCCAGCTAAACGAACAAGTGTATGGACGAAGATCGGCGGTCGAACTTGCGATCGACGCCAAACAATACACGAAAACGGTCGAGATACCAAAAGAATACCAACAATACGCAAGGGTATTCGGAGAAGAAGAAGCAAAAAGATTCCCACCGAAGAGAAGTTGCGACCACGCAATCGAATTCAAAAAGGGAGTACCAGAAGCCATCGATTGTAAAGTCTACCCGATGACAAGAGTCGAAGATGCGGCCCTAGACGAGTTTATCGACGAACAGGTGGAAAAGGGATACATTCGTCCCTCAAAATCCCAGTACGCATCGTCATTTTTCTTTATCAAAAAGAAGGACGGAAAGCTACGACCAGTACAGGACTACCGGAAAATCAACGAATGGACAATACGGAATCAATACCCGTTACCCCTCATCAATGATCTAATCAAAGATCTCGGTGGGGCGCAAATCTTCAGCAAATTAGACGTTCGACAAGGCTACAACAACATAGGAATCAAAGAGGGCGACGAACACAAAGCAGCGTTTAAAACACGCTGCGGACTTTTTGAACCAACTGTTATGTACTTTGGACTGTGCAACTCACCCGCTACATTCCAGAGTTTCATGAACGAGATATACCGCCCCGTCATAGCAAAACACGAAGCATTAGGAACGACGATACGGGTCTACATGGACGATATCGCCATCGCTACACAATGACAGCCGCACGCTCCGATAAGACACCAAGAAGCAGTCTGTGACGTTCTTGCCGTCGCCCAAAAGCACGACCTCTTCTTCAAACCAGAAAAGTGCACGTTCAGCGCTTCTAGCATTGATTACCTGGGGGTAATCCTTGAAGAGGGGGTAACACGTATGGACCCCGTCAAAATTTCGGGCGTTCGCGACTGGCAATCCCCATCATCGGTAAAGGATGTACGCTCCTTTCTTGGTTTCTGCAATTTCTACCGGCAATTCATCAAAGGATTTGCTGCTATTGCCAAACCATTGAACGAGCTAACACGCAAGGACGAACCATGGGAATGGTTAGAACGACAACAAACAGCGTTCGATACGCTCAAACGAAGAGTCACTGAAGAACCCATCCTCGCACACGCAGATCAAAACCAACAATTCGACCTAGAGGTCGACGCATCCGGATTCGCAGTAGGGGCGGTACTACTACAGAAGAAACAAGATGGAAAACGACACCCGGTGGGATACTACTCAGCAACGCTCAACGCAGCAGAGCGTAATTACGACATATACAACCTCGAGCTGCTAGCCATAGTAAAGGCGCTGCGAAACTGGAGACATCTACTCGCAGGGTCGCCACACAAAGTACGTATATTTTCGGACCATCTAAACCTCCGATACTGGCGAGATCCCCAGAAAATCAGTCGGAGAATAGCAAGAGAAGTCTTGGAACTGGCCGAATACAACTTCGAAATACACCACATAAAGGGAACCGCCAATGGAAGAGCGGACGCCCTGTCAAGACGCCCCGACTATGACCAAGGGGAGAAAGACAACGAAAACGTCACGGTGTTGCCAAACCAACTATTTGTACGCACCATCAAGACAACAAGACTGCAAGACGAGCAAAAAATACGCAAATGGGTGGACCCACACAAACTAATCAAGGCCGATGGATTGTGGTGGTACCAGGGACAAAGATTGGTTGTCACGGGGGGACCAGAAGAAATCAGAGAAGTCATTCGTACCCATCACGATCCCCCAATTTATGGACATCCAGGAATGAATCGAACGACGCAGCTGGTAGAGCGACGATACTGGTGGCCGACAATGAAGAACGACATCGCAGACTATGTGAAAGGGTGCGCCGATTGCCAACGATGCAAAGTTAATACACAAAAAATGAAAGCACCGTTGCAACCACTGTTCCCAAAACCAGAAGCGACACCATTCGAAGTCGTGGCACTAGACTTCATCACGAAGCTCCCCAAGTCGAGGGGATACGACTCCATCCTAACCATCACTGATCATGATTGTTCCAAGGCGTCCATATTCATACCATGTACCGAAGAAATATCGGGAGAGGAGACAGCAGTCCTATACGCCAAATATGTGGTGGCACGATTCGGACTACCCTCAAAAATCATCAGTGACCGCGATCCCCGGTTCGCGTCCAAGTTCACGAGAGAACTGTGCCGAATCCTGGGGATACAACAAAACATATCAACGGCCTACCATCCACGTACTGATGGGCAGTCAGAACGCAACAACCAGTGGCTGGAACAATACCTCTGGTTCTGGGTCAACGAGAGGCAGGACAATTGGGCAGAGTATCTAGCGCTGGCGGAGTTCGCACACAACAACTGGACCAATGAGTCCACACGCGAATCACCATTCAAATTACTGATGGGATATCACCCGCGCGCTGACTGGACAGATCAGCTGTCACCAATACCCCGAGTCGAGACAAGACTGAAACAATTACAAGAGATAAGACAACAAGCGCAAGGACAAATGAAGAAGGCGCAACAGTCATGGATTAAAAATCGTGACACACCAAGGTACCAGGTAGGAGATAAGGTCTGGCTCGAGGGACGCCATCTATGCACCAACCAGCCAACCACGAAGCTTGCGCCCAGACGGCATGGCCCGTTCGCCATCACTCAGGTGATATCACCTGTCAATTATCGCATAAAGCTTCCCACGCAGTGGAGCATCCATGATGTGTTTCACACAGATCTTCTCACACCTTACAAAGAGACGGTGACTCACGGCACCAATTACCAACATCCACCACCAGAGTTGATCGATAACGTGGAAGAATACGAGGTTGAAAGGTACTAGACTCCAGAAGAAGGGGACGAGGGCGCAAGCTACAATACCTAATCAAGTGGAAGGGGTACGCCGACTCAGATAACCAATGGGTCGCATGGGACGATGTACATGCGGACGAGGAGATAAGGAAGTACAAACAAGCCAATCCAACCACTGAGACTCACATAAAAGCAGTCTCAACAAAGGGCGAATCTTCCAACACCCATCATAACATGTCCTATGTCCCACTCACCATTATCGCCATTGACGAGATCCCCTACGTCAACACCCTCACCACGTATGACGACAACAACAACGTGGACGACCCCCTCTGCTCAGCAGTCGAGCATGTCAGAGCAGCAGCAGAACGAGAGCAAGACGAGCGAGACCTGGCCGAAGCTCGCAGGCGATTTCCCACACCCGCAAGCGGAAGAGTGGAGGAAGATGAGGAGGGACTATGGGCTGCTGAAGGAGGTCATGACCTCTTGGCGGCTGGACCAAGTAACGAAGATGACGCCGCAGGAGAGACGGATGAGGATACAGAGGTTGACACGGCAAGTATCGTTCAGCCCTCCACCGCCTTCACCTCCACTACCGCCATCGATCAATACAGCGACGAGTCTTCCGACGGATCATACCACGAGCCAACATTATCTGCACCAGGTGCGATAACCCTCAAGACTACTGCCATTGCGCACCCATGCGCATTCCCCCTCGAGTCACAGAAGAAGAAGACGTCGACATCACCGACATTACCCATGAAGCCGTGGATGACGAAGGAGGAGCACCTCCGGTTGCTGTCGTCTACGGCTCGACTGCGGCGGAAGGATACGCCATGCGAGGACTCCCAACATACGCCGAGGCACGCGACGCCTCACCCATCAATACGCGCCGAGGCGCTCTCACCGTGCCCTATCGCCTACTCCCGGCGGATTCGTCCTCAACAACGGGATGAATTGGGTGCCGATGGTGATCGAGCACGAGGGACGTCGCATCCCCGCCCGGTACGTACGAGTCAGGATGTGCGACAACCCAGAAGTCTTCGGTACCATGGGGCGCCATTCGCCCACCTACCGAGGGGAGATTCACGCAGAGCCATGTCGTGATATGGGACCCGCCGCTGAGTACTCTCGTGAAGACCTGCAGTACTTGGGAGCTGACTTCCGGGGACGGCGCCAGGTCGACGAAGCACTCGCTCGGCTAGGGGACATTTCCCTGGCAGCTGAGGTGAGGCGCTACCGCGCGTCCCAGGAGGTCATCAAGGAGCTCGAGACAGCGATCAAGCGGCTCGAGGACGACATCTTCGTCCATGTCGACCGCGTGCGCCACTCGGCCAAGCGGCTAGGGAGAGCCCACGCCATCCTGAGGGTGCGAGATGAACACGAGACTGATGTCGGACTAACGACCGTACCGAATTGGGTAGTGGAGCGAGGGCGCTCACCCTTGTGAAGGGGGTGATGTAACGTCCCGGGTCATAGTAGGTATCTGACCTAACCCATAAGCGATGGGACGTGATACTAGGGGGCTCTTATCTGATGACTGATGGTTCGCTGACGGATGATAACTCGCTTACTGTACAATACGATGACTGATGGCTGACTGACGGATTACGATACGATGACTGATGACTCGTAGTATGATGACTGTATAACCGTGGACGATTACCAGCAGATTAGTAGTAGTGGCGGTCTCGCTGACGAAGGCGGATCGCGCGCATAGGATATAAGGAAGCTGTAACGTCCCAGGTCATAGTAAGTATCTGACCTAACCCATAAGCGATGGGACGTGATCTAGGGGGAAACGCTTACTGTACCACAACTGACGCACGATGACTCACTTACTGTACGATGACTCACAGATGACTGACGGATGACTGACGGATGACTGATGACCTATGAATTGCTTACCGATTACTAGTGGACGATTACCCAGCAGATAGTAGTAGTGGCGATCTCGCTGACGAAGGCGGGTCGCGCGTTAGTGTTAAAAGGAAGCTATCGACTGTTGTGGTCGATAGCTTGGATTTCTTGTACATCTCTCGACTTGTTATCCAAAGCCGGATTCCTCTCTTCATCTCTCGTCCTGCGGGGCCGCGTATCAAGATAAACAAAGTATCAACTCCGCCTTCGCGCGTTGAGACGTTACTCAGTCTTTGTACTTGAGTAAGACTACTGCTGAGTCACCACGTTCACCCTACGTTGCCTAAGTCAGGCTCACGTGCTGCTCGCACGTAACATTAAATCCAAGCTCTTCTAAACCGAACGCCGTGGCAACTCTCAACACCAAAGACGGCTGGGACTTCGTGCCCTATCGCATCGACTCAAGAGAACGAGACGCACCTACTCGATACCTTGTAGGACGAGTAAGGTGGCGACACGTACCAGACACCAGAAGAACCGAAGAGAATAACACCGGATATTACGCAGAAGCAGCCACATCACAGCGCTTCCACCCAGTAGTGTTCAACAGAGAACGCTGTTGCTGGGTCGAACTTAGGTGGAGCAACACCAACAGCTACTTTGAGGCGACACGACCAGCCGCCGACGATCTAAACATTAACATACCATTGGTAGACGCGCGACCAATTGATCAACAAGGAGCCATAGACGGCCAAGCACAACAACTAGACCTCGACACAGAACCACCTAGGGCCGAATATCAGATACGAACAACTACCCCAGTCCCGTCAAGTCATACCAGCGGACGATCACCAACTCCACAAAGTGAAGCAGAACCCGAGGAAATTGCAGTGCAGTCACCAGAAATAGACGCACTCGTCGCACAAACAGCTGAGTTACACATCCCCGAACCAATTCGAGGAATACCCTTCAGCTACATGACTACCCAAACAGCAGTATCACCACCTCAACTCATCATCAACGAGCAAACAGGTCACGTACAACAGCTGCAGCCAGAAGACGTACAAGCTGTTAATCGAGCAATGGGACCAGATGTACCCGACGCACCAAGTATTCCTGAACACGATATGTTTTACGAGTTCCGGCTCAATCGAAACCGAGTACCATCACCCGAAAACAGACCATTCCCACCCGCAAGGGGACCATCAGGAGGAGGAGGAGGACCACCCAACGGCGGATGGCCACAAGGAGGAGGAGGAGGAGGAGGACCACCTCCAGCAGGACCACCTCCAGCGGGGCCACCTCCAGGGGGACCAGCAATAGCCAATCAAAACGGGAACGACAAATTTATCGGTAACCCGCCACCAACATTTACAGGAGCAAGATCGCAAGCAGAGGCGTTTATCCTTCAATGGGAGGTCTACGCAGGCGTTAACGCCAACCATTCAGCCATGAGGAACAAGTACCAAAAAGCTATGTTGTTCCTCACATACATACAGGGAAACGCGGTTAACCAGTGGGTAATGTCTGCAAGCCGATGGCTCGTCAACGAAGTAGCCACTGGAACGAGCCAGTTCGACAACAGGTTGTGGGAAAACCTCCTCAACGCATTCCAAAGACAGTTCGGAGACGTTCTTAGCAAGGAACGAGCCCAAGCCCAGCTCAACGCTGGCATACACATGAAGGATGGAAAGATCGACGACTACATCGCCCAGTTCGAGCAACTAGTTCGACACGCGGGGTACAATATCAATGCCGAGCAAACGCTCAAATACTTCACAAGGGGGCTACCAAGGGCATTGTACGAAACCATGTACCAACACGACGACCCCCGAAACTATGAAGAATGGAGGGAATCCGCCCTGAAGAGGCAGCAAAAATGGATTCATATGCAAACAGTCAGGGGAAACCTTGACGCATTCAAACCAGGACGTACGACAGGAGGAGCATTAGCTAAGTTGCTAGCCCCACTCAATGACGATAGAATGGACACATCAGCAGATCGTGTACAAGGACGACTAGCGGGAGCTGAAGAAATCATAGCAAATCACCCCAGGAACACCAGACCACCGTTCCCACCACGAGGGGGATTTATCCAAAGGCAATTCAAACGAGACCATAGTCAAACGCAGTGTTACAACTGCCAGAAAATGGGTCATATCAGTCGCGACTGCAGACAACCTCGCAGACGTCGCGACACACAAGCACGCACTACAGAAGTCCCATCAACCACAGAAGAAAAAGCGGCGGAATGGCTACGAGGAGTAGCAGGAGATGACGAGGAGGTCAAAGACCTAGTCCTACAACAACTAATGGGACAGGATTTTGGAAGCGCCTGAACCCGGCGGCCTGGGTGAGGGCAATAAATTGTAACTCTGTGTACATTATGCGCTACCGTTCTATGCGAGTACCAGTGTCAATTCGTGCAAGTTACAATATGCCGAACAAC